>CM061142.1:289105227-289158711 GCA_030789695.1 Scilla litardierei | reverse complement strand
TGCAAATCCCAATTGATATGAATACCTAGCTATCCGTAGTAATTCGATCCCAATCTAATCTCTAATTATTGATTCTAGCACAATTTCTACCAATTTATCACAAATACGAAATTGGGCTTGTAGGGTTCATCCCCACGCCCCAAGACGTGGAGACTACTCACAAATCATAGCAATAGCACAAAAATAATCAATGAAATAGACAATGGAATTCATCACAACAATGATATAAACAATAAAAATAGAGTTTTTGGGGAAGAGAGATGCAAACCAAAGTAGTTCTTCAATTAATCCAACAAAAATCCAAGTTTTTCTCTTCTCCAATCACAAAATAATAAAGCTAAAAAGTAATCTCAAAAAGCTGCAAAAAATCTAAGAGATGGCTCCTAAAACTAGGGTAAAAACAGGGCTTAAATAGCCCCAAAAATCGTCCAAAAATCCTGACCAAAACGCCCCTGCACAGCCTGTTTTCCGCAAATTTCGCTACAGGCAGCGCATCGCACTCGGCCGAGTGACAAAAGTCGCTCGGCCGAGTGAAAACCCTGTCATTTTCCAGTAAGTCGGGGGCTTCAAGGGTCTTCAGTTCGGAGGCGGCTCGGCCGAGTGAGTTGTCGTCACTCGGCCGATGGCTTTACTGCACTCGGGCGGACGCGGTTTACCACTCGGCCGAGTGGGTCTTCTGAAGCTCAGGTGGCCGAAAAACAGTAACTTCGATCTTTTTGAGGGCCTTCGTATGGGCGCCACTCGGGCGGACGTGGTATCGTCACTCGGCCGATGTGGTCTCCGTCGCTCGGCCGAGTACACATGGAAAACGTGTCTGAACGGGTCGGCCGAGCAGTGTCTCGCTGGTCGGCCGAGCGGCTCCTCCACTCGGCCGAGTGGGACACAAAAGATGCACAATCTGATTGTTTTGGCCTCCTCGTCGCTCCTGCGACATCCATTCTTCTTCCGCTCCTCTCCAACAGTAAAATATCCCTCGGGGAGGTCGTCGGTGGCCGTGTAGAGTAAGCGCGTCTCGAGATCACTCCTAATCACGCCAAATCACCTGAAATGCGACAAAAACAACAAATCGTGAAAAGCATCGCAATATCGTCGATATATCGTGAAAAACATGATTTGGGCGATCTAAATGGCATGCAAATCCACGGGAAAAAGGTGTAAAATATGGAGTGATCAAAATCCCCCAAGCTTGCCTCTTACTCGTCCTCGAGGAAGATAAGTAAAAGGCGAACCCGGTGGATTCGGAAAACGAAAACGGCGAAAAACGAAAAAAATGAAAAACGAAGAAGAATGAAAACCAAATGAAAATAAAGACGAAAGAAAGAAGCGAATAGGTAGGGTGCTAGATTATTTTCTCAGGACGTGGGTTTCACTTACTCTTATAGCATGCACCGAATGAGAAATACATGTCAAAGAATCTTATTTTGATATCATAGTATAATAGTGCAAATAGAAATAGAAACCCCACGAACATTGATATAATCATGAAGAACGGAATGATCTTAAAATTAACATTGCCTGAATCATTTAAAGCGGTATACAAATCGCAGATCACACACTTTTCAATTGAACGCTTTCTATCTGGAGTATAAGAGTATCACACTATAGAATAGAGAGAATGGAAAAGTTTGGATTTCATGAAATGAACGCTAGGCTTAGATTTCTGGATTTCGTGAAGCTAGAAACAATCTCACCGAGTATAGAATATTACTTAGCCTAGGTTGTCGTGCGATGTCAAGTAGTCACTCTCTCACACATCAATGGATCCCCTCCCCCAAGCTTATCTATAAGCGTGGTGGCACAAAAATGTTTACATCCCCATTTTTATATAGCTCCAAAAGCAAAGAAGAGAAAGAAGAAAGAAAGAAAGTGAGATGAGATCTTTTATTGAGGACTTTTCCTCTTTTCTCTTTTTTTTTCCTTTTTTTTTTCAATAAGCAATATATACACAATGATCCTAACTCAGAGAGAGATAATGATATACAAGTATGTTTTTCTCTCTTTTATTATTTATTTTTTTTAGAAGAAGGGATTTGGAGCTAGGAATTAATAGCGGGGGAAATGCCATAAAATAGAATCACTAAGGGGAGATTCACCAATGATTTTTAAAAGTAGAGAATGATGTTCAAGATTTGTGGAGAAAGAAATATATATAACTCTCGGTTCACTCTATAAGACATGCACGACAACTTCAGCAGGGTAATCTAATCTACTCAGTTTCGATCACAAAAAAGCTAACTGATCCAGATATATCATAGCTAACATCATTCAATCATCCCGAAGTGAGGTGTACAATTCATGCATATAGAAGTGATATAGGAAAAGAAATCGGTACTCCAGATATAGGCATTCAATGCGTGAATCTTGGTGTGTTTTCTGTGATAGCATACATATGAATATTCAGGCTCAGTTAATAATAAAACTTCATCCATTTTCACGTGGAAAAAGTGTGGGTTACTATTCTAGATGCAAAGCAAGTCATAGCATATGATATCAGAAATAAAATCTAAGACATGACAAATATAGCATGCATATAGAATAAGCTAACTCCACGTAGACATCATCACAGAAAATTCATCTCTAGCATGAGATGAAAAAGGAAAGAAATAAAGATAAGAAAAATAAAACTATGCAATGCGGCACACAGGGAAACAAGAAAAACGTGATGCATGGCAAAATAAAATAAAAAAAATGAGTGCGAAAGTGAAAAGAAACGGTGTGAAAAACTAAAAATAAAGGTGGCAAATCGAAAAAGAACGTGAGAACTCACTCCCCCAAGCTAAAGTGCACAGTGTCCTCAATGTGCAAAGTGTGGCACACAGAGAGACAAGTAATGAGAGGGGCAAGTGAGGATGCATGCATGATGGAAAGGAAAAAGATAATAAAATGAAAAATAAAGAAACGAAAATATGATGCGGATATGATGCATGCACAGAGACGAGTGATACGAGTATAAATGGGTCACCAAAAGCTCTCCCTCTCTCCCAAAAAAGATATATAAAGATACGGCAAATGAGAATCACAAAAAGTGAGGGGAGGGGGGGGGGGGTGGTCAAAAAGGCATCAGGACCCAGCAGAAACGGGCAGCACAACGGCAAAAGGAATCGATGGCATCAAGGGTGCCTAGGAAGGTGGTGCTGCGCCGTCTCCGTCCTGAGGCGGAGGAGGTGGTGGTGGTGGTGTAGGCTGCTGAGCTGGGGTGGGCGTGGAAGTGGAAGCAGGTCTAGTGTGTGTGGAAGTGTGAGTGGGAACCTGCTGGGTGGGTGGTGGTACGCGCGGAAGATGCTCTAAGATCTGTGTCAGGCAGTAGTGGATCTGAGGGATCAGGGCAGAGCGTCCAGCCATCGTAGAGACGGTGGAGGACAGGGTCCTAAGGTCAGCTCTAAGACCACTCACCGCCAACTCAAGAGCACGTATGCTCTGCAGTACAGTGTCGGGCGGGGGTGGTGCAGAGGGACGCACCGGTCTAGGCTGCGTGGGGCGGGGCTGGCGTACGCGAGTGGAGTATGTAACGGGCTCAGCAGGGAAGGGGACAAAAGGTGCCGCGCCAGCAAATGTGGGCCTGGCCTCAGTGTGAGGCCGGGGCACCGGCTGGTGAGAAGTAGAGGCAGCGGCAGCAAAGGAAGCGTGCAAAAGAGGCAACGAAGTGGCAAGAGAGGTCAGTGGCCCAGAAGTGTGGACAGACGCCACGACGCTCTCGGAGAATACGGCGGCTGTGGAGACAGAGGACTCTACCGCTGGGGCGGAACTGTGTGGACCAAAAGGCGCAATCCTGGCGGAGATCATGCTAGCCATGGTCTCCACGACCGCGGCAAACGAGGGCGCTCCACTCTCGACAAAGGTCGGCGGGCGCTCGGGGAGTGCGGAGCAAAGAGGCTCCACGGACAGAGGGCCAGAGGTGGCAGCGGGAGTGGTGGGGACAACCTCGGAAGTGGTGACAGTGGTGGAAGTGGGCTCAGCAAAAGTACTCTCGACACTGACAGAGGTGGGGACAGAAGTGTCAGGAGCAGTGGAAACGTCAGGAACAGGCTGAGGGGCCACAGGGTCGACGGGGTCGGCAGCAGGCTCGGCAGGGTGTGCAGCAGGGTCTGCGGGAGCAGCCCGGGCAGCGTGGGCAGCGTGGGCCTGCTCAGCCTCCTCGGCCTCGAGCACGTACGCAGCGGGGATGATGACATCCATCGCTGGGAGCCAGTCAACGTGGGCCGGTGCAATCTGGGTCCGAGCTGGGCTCGGGAGAATCATGTAGTCGGCACCGAAAGGGCCGTGCAACCAGACCCAATGACGCTCACCATGCGGACGCAGCATCTTCATCCGGGCCATAACGTCTATCGACAAGGAAGTGGGGCCTGGAACGCGTCGCAGGTCGTCAGGAAGGTCCTCGCCGGTCATCATGGTAAGCAGGGTGATCAGACCGCCGCAACATATCGGTGAGCGAGTGCCCACCGACACAATGATACGGTCTAAAAACCAAGCCGCAATGTCGATCACGACGGCGGGGACAAGCTCATCTCCATCCCTAGATAGAGCTCTGGGACGTGTCATCACGTAGAGCATGTAAAGCTCTGGCGTAGACATCGTGCCCGGCTCATATCTGGCCAAAAAGGTGGTCGCCATAAGGCGCTGGGCAATACGTAGGCAGGGGTGGACAATGGCCGAGGCCTTGGCCCTACTAGGGTCAAAGGCGGCGTGGTGGCCTGTGATCCGGGCCCAGAAGGCACCGGCGTCGAAAGAAGGTGGGGGGATGTGGGTAGGGCCGTAACCGCGATCGGCTCCGGGGACTGCGGGCCATGAGAAGAACGCTCTCATCATATCGAGAGTGACCTGGCACTCTCGATCCATGAACCTAAATGAGCATCCCTCATCGGTCCGGGCGATTGAACTCAAAACCTCAAGTGTCGGGCGGGTAAAAGTATCCGCCGACACCTGGAAAAAATCTCGCCAGCCCACGTTGTCGTACAACGTGAGCATCCCCTCAAGTACCCCCAGGTGTCCTAGGTCAGCGAGTTGTGCAAACCTGGAGGGTACGATCGAGCGCTGGGAGATACGCTCGAAGACGGCGCGGTGTGCGTTGTCTCGGAACGTAATCCCGAGCGGCCCGACCAGTGGAGCCGGTGGTGGTGGCTGTGGATCGGCAGGGAGAGGCTGTGCGGGTTGTGGGTGCACTGCAGGCTGTGCGGGGTGTGCGGGGCCTGCAGACTGTGCTGGGTGTGCGGGGTGTGTGGGGGACGGTGGAGGAGAGTCCTCCAACTCGTGGGAGGGGCCGGCATCATCCGACCGCTTCCGCTTGGCGGAAGCTCTCTTCGACCGCGGCCGTGTCCGGGGCGGCATATCGGCCCCGAGCGCGTGCCGAAAAGTGAAAAGTGCGACGTGTGCACAAAGAATGGAAAGAGTTTACCCAAACACGCCGCGAGTGCTAAGCAGTGGAAGCGTGCGAAGTCCGCGCCTCCACGAAGTCCTGAGCAGCCCGTAGAAGCTCCCCTGAGCTCCCCTAAGCTCCAAAAAGCAACCTGCGCATGGAAAAGCGATATCAGCGAGTAATAATCAAAATGTATGGAGCAATAGGGGTATAACAGATAGATATGGGAATTGATTCGGGTTAGGGGTTCGATTAATACACGGATCCTCAAAAACTACGCAAAAAGAGGAGAAAATGGTGAAAACAAGCGAACCGGAGGTGACCGGGCGGTGCGCCGCCGGCGGCGACTCGGGCGAGGCGTCGGCGGGCTCGGCCGGCGGTGGCGGGCCGAGCGGCGGCGGGGCAGCGGCGGTCGGGCGAGTGAGGGTCGAGCGAGGGGGAATCGGGCGTGGGAGCTGAAGGGGCGCGGGCGAGAATTGGGGATTTGCGTTTTCGAATTCCGCGCCCCCCTCGCCGCTTATATATAGAATAGTTACGACTCGGCCGAGTGACGTGCTCACTCGGCCGAGCGAGGCAAATAAAAATTTCTTCCCGATATCGCTTCGGCCGAGTGGCTTTGCCAGCCTCGGCCGAGTGGAGTAAGTCCATTCGGCCGAGTGACTCAAGCTACTCGGCATGACTCGCCCTAGGAGGGTATCCGTTTTACTCGGCCGAGTGAAAATGTAGACTCGGCCGAGTAGCAGTTCTGATGAAATGAGGAAAATAGACAGAGAGTCGGGTACAGCAGACTTCCCTCGTTCGTGAGCGGCTCGGCTGGACGAACTTCTGGACTCGGCCGAGTGACTAGTATACTCGGCCGAGTGAGCCTTGTGTTCTGCTGTTTGTCTTCGTTTGGGCTCTAAACTCCGTCTTTCTTCCTCCAGTCGATTTCATGCTCCGCCTAAGAGTCGAACGCCTTCTTGGGGCGCTCCTCGTCATCTCGTTCATCCTCCTCATGATGATCTACCTATCTCCTCTCCTGTCAAGAAAAATAGGACCCGTTATCACAAAATTTTTGGTCGGATGACTCAAAACACTAAAAATCTCTAAAACGAAAAATAAAGAAAAAGTAAAAATAAAGCAAAAACCGTCGGGTTGCCTCCCGACAAGTGCTCGTTTTAGGTCGTGAGCTCGACCCCCTATAATTTTCAATCAATGCGGGATGTTTGGTGCATATGAGATGCACCCGTCAAACTTCCCGGGGAGCGCGCTTGGATTTGGACGTGACGGCGTAGCGTTCTCCCTCGGAGGTCTCTTGTCTCGAATAGTGTGGGGGGGGATCCCCCAAGCTAGCATTTGCCCCGGTCAACGGCTTAACTGGCGATGCCGATTTCCGTACCGGCGGAGCTTTCTTTGGAGACTTTGATTTCGAGAGCTTGCAGAGCTCTCGAATCCTTGTGACATCAGCGTCGCCTTCATCAACTACAGTGGAGAGGTCGGGGGAATCATCATTATTGTCTTCATGGCCTAAATCCGGGCCTTCTTCAAATTCTTCATCAAAAAGGGCGCCAATTGAGTGAGGAATCGTCTCCTCTATCACCTCATCGAGGAGGTCCATATAATCGAGCTCCTCATGGTAAGGCATGTGCTTCATTGCCTTGGGAATGTGGAGCTCCACCTCGATGTTTCCGACGTTTAAGGTTAAGGTACCTTCGCGCACGTCGACGATGACTCCGGCGGTGGCGAGGAATGGGCGTCCAAGTATCAATGAGGTGTCTCCCTCTTCCTTAACGTCCATGATGACGAAGTCACATGGCAAGCATATTCCACCCGGGACTTGAAGTGGGATGTCTTCGGTAATCCCCACCGGCCTTGTTATCCGGCCATCGGCTAATTGAATGCGCATGTCGGTGGGTTTCAACTTTGTCCCGGTGTTAAGCTTTAAGAACATGGAGAGGGGCATGAGACTCACACTAGCCCCAAGATCGACCAACGCCTTTTGAAGAGGCACGCCGCCCAAAGTGCAAGGAATCCGAAAACTCCCCGGATCTTTAAATTTTGCCGGCTCCTTTTCTCTCTTGGTGAACCAAGAGCCCTCCTCGGCTAGCATGATCTTCTCCTTCCTCTTTCTCCCCGAAATCAAGTCCTTCAAGAATTTGGCATATGTGGGGATCTCGATGATGGCGTCAAGGAAGGGAATATTTAGGCTAACTCCTCTTAGATACTCGAGGAATTTCGCTAGCCTTTTCTCCATTTTCGCTTTCTCTAGTCTTTGGGGGAATGGGACCGGTGGCATGAAGCGCCTCTCCTCAATTAATAGCTCCGCCCTAGATTTCTCCTTGTCTCGTGGCTCCTTCTCCTTTTCAATCTCAACTACCGGCTCAACCGGCTCCAAGCTTTCCTCCACGGCCTCCTCGGTAGGAATCATAGCGGGGGTGGTGTCCTTCCCGCCTCTAGTAGTAACGGCAACTACGGCATTGATGTGGCCCGTGTTGCCCCGTGGGTTTTGCTCCGGTTGCGCCGGTAATCTTTGAGTGTTCCGATTGAGCAACGCCAATTGCTCCGATATTTGAGCCACTACGGTATTAAGAGACTCTTGCCCCGCCTTCAAAGTAGCATTCACCTTATTTTGCTCGACCATGAACGCCTCCACTCTAGTTTCGAAGTCGGATCGTTGTGGAGTTTGTGGAGGGTTTTGATTTTGATTCCTCCACCCTTGGTTGAATCCGGGAGGCCTATATGGTGGAACTTGTTGCTTTGGTTGGAAGTTTTGTTGTGGAGGCCCCCTCGGCGGATAGAATTGTTGTTGGGGTGGTGGTGGTCGAGCTTGATTAGGCGGTTGTTGTGGCGGGTTCAAAGCTCCTTCATTATTGGCGTAGGAGAATCCCGGATGATTTCTTGCGGCCGGATTGGACCAATACCCTTGGTTCCCCGCAACATATTGTACTTGCTCCAAGGATCCTTCTCCTTGCTCTCCTCCCGAGTACATGACTTGAGATTGGTCTTGCCAATCACACATTTGGTTGGTCGGTGCGGAGGTGGATGGGCTTCCTTGGGGCTCCGTGATAAATTTCTCCAATCTCTCCACCACCTTGTGGAGAGAATCGAATTTGCTCGTGAGCTCCGCTACGGCCTTTGCCTCGTAGATGCTAGTTGGCTTTAAGGAGGATGTGGAGTGTCCTCGCTCATCGCCCCATTGTTGGTTATTTGAGGCCATCTCCTCAATTAGGGCCGTGGCTTCCTCGGGAGTCTTTGACAAGATTGCACCATTCGCCGCGGCATCGATAATTTGTTTGGTCCCCGGTTGGAGACCGTTGTAGAAGCTATGAACTAGCTCCCAATCCTCTATACTGTGGTGCGGGCATTGGTGCTGCAGATCCTTAAATCGCTCCCAAGCTTCATAGAGCGTCTCATGTGGTCCTTGCTTGAAGGACATGAGAGCGCTCCGGATCTTCACCGTCTTGGATGGTGGATAGAATTTGTCAATGAATGCATCCGCCAACCCGTCCCAAGAGGTGAAAACTCCATCAGCTTGCGTCCTCAGCCAATAGAGTGCTTTGTCCTTTAGCGTGAAGGGGAAGAGGCGCAGTCTGATGGCATCGATGGGGACCCCCGGCATTTGGAAAGTGGCGCACTTCGACAAGAATGATTGGATGTGGTAGTGGGGGTTCTCATGAGCGTTCCCATGAAATGGGTCTTGTTGCATCAAAACCACCAATCCCGTCTTTAGCTCGAAGTTCTTGTCGGCCGCCAACTCCGGCACGGCAATGGATGACGTAGTAGAAGAGGTCTTAGGCCGAAGCCTATCGCGAATAGAAATTATTCTCGCCATCCTCGCCGTCAATTCTTCGGGAGTTTCCGGGTTGGTCATAAACCGCCCTTCCGGATATTGTCTCCTTTCCGCTCTAAGTCTCCGCGCGGTACGTTCGATCTCGGGATCGAATAATAAGGCTTCGGGGTCCGCCGTAGATCTCGTGTACATGCACAGGGAAAACAGAGTTTCAAAGAGATGATTAGTACCGTGGAAGGGTTAGGTAAGAATAGTAGGGGAAATAATAATGGTAATAAAAAAATAAAAATAAAAGAAAGAAATAGCTAGGGTGAAAAAGAATCAAACGCAATCGCCTCCCCGGCAACGGCGCCAAAAACTTGATCGCTCCGGGACGTACACCCAAAGAACGGTTGTAGTTTTACCACAAGCGCATGGTATAGCGGCGAGCGGGTATCGAACACAGGGAGGACGAATGACCGTGCTTGCTCCTAATCAACCTGGCTATTCAAAAATAGAGAGAATTGCCTTGGGCGATCCTGTCACAATCGTCAGACAAATGTGCGAAATATCAAATCAAATAAAGAACGTCTAGGGAATGGGGAATCCCCGCTACTCACCGTATTTCATAAATGTGGTTTGTCGATATCAAAATTGCTAGAATGAGAATTTGGATGAACTAGTTGCAACTAAATGTGGAACCAAGCTCACGCTCTCGCGCTGTTGCCGGTCTATAGCTATCCTAGGGTCGGGTCCAATCTCTTGCAAACCCTAGCCTAGGAAAGCTAGCATTAGGATCAACATCATCGTCCAATTGCGCACCGAGCCCAATCTCTTGCAAATTTGGTCCACAATCTAAATTAGGATAGTTCCTACCCGTCCAATCTCTTGCAAACGGGTATCGGCACGGAATTGCAACCGGAGATCCTAGTATCGATCCAATCTCTTGCAAACCGATACTTCGAAAATCCGACTCCAACCCAATTCGGATTTCTAGGGCTTCCTATCAAATTGGGATCCAATCTCTTGCAAATCCCAATTGATATGAATACCTAGCTATCCGTAGTAATTCGATCCCAATCTAATCTCTAATTATTGATTCTAGCACAATTTCTACCAATTTATCACAAATACGAAATTTGGCTTGTAGGGTTCATCCCCACGCCCCAAGACGTGGAGACTACTCACAAATCATAGCAATAGCACAAAAATAATCAATGAAATAGACAATGGAATTCATCACAACAATGATATAAACAATAAAAATAGAGTTTTTGGGGAAGAGAGATGCAAACCAAAGTAGTTCTTCAATTAATCCAACAAAAATCCAAGTTTTTCTCTTCTCCAATCACAAAATAATAAAGCTAAAAAGTAATCTCAAAAAGCTGCAAAAAATCTAAGAGATGGCTCCTAAAACTAGGGTAAAAACAGGGCTTAAATAGCCCCAAAAATCGTCCAAAAATCCTGACCAAAACGCCCCTGCACAGCCTGTTTTCCGCAAATTTCGCTACAGGCAGCGCATCGCACTCGGCCGAGTGACAAAAGTCGCTCGGCCGAGTGAAAACCCTGTCATTTTCCAGTAAGTCGGGGGCTTCAAGGGTCTTCAATTCGGAGGCGACTCGGCCGAGTGAGTTTTCGTCACTCGGCCGATGGCTTTACTGCACTCGGGCGGACGCGGTTTACCATTCGGCCGAGTGGGTCTTCTGAAGCTCAGGTGGCCGAAAAACAGTAACTTCGATCTTTTTGAGGGCCTTCGTCTGGGCGCCACTCGGGCGGACGTGGTATCGTCACTCGGCCGATGTGGTCTCCGTCGCTCGGCCGAGTACACATGGAAAACGTGTCTGAACGGGTCGGCCAAGCAGTGTCTCGCTGGTCGGCCGAGCGGCTCCTCCACTCGACCGAGTGGGACACAAAAGATGCCCAATCTGATTGTTTTGGCCTCCTCGTCGCTCCTGCGACATCCATTCTTCTTCCGCTCCTCTCCAACAGTAAAATATCCCTCGGGGAGGTCGTCGGTGGCCGTGTAGAGTAAGCACGTCTCGAGATCACTCCTAATCGCGCCAAATCACCTGAAATGCGACAAAAACAACAAATCGTGAAAAGCATCGCAATATCGTCGATATATCGTGAAAAACATGATTTGGGCGATCTAAATGGCATGCAAATCCACGGGAAAAAGGTGTAAAATATGGAGTGATCATTGAACAGGCGGGTCAAGCCTGCCTGTCCACTCAGGCGGGCGCCCGCCCGCGTTTACCACGCGGGCGACGCCCGTCAAGCTCTTTTTGACCCGCCAATCCCTTTTGACATTTTGACTGGGCTGCGGGTCTGCAGCCAGCAGACCCGCAAGCCCAATAAGCTCTAAAATCCTATAAAAGGGGGTATTTGGCTCATATTTTCATCATCCAACCTCCGATTTGAGTGAAACAAGTTTTGGGGGCTTCTCCCCCAAATTCCAGAGGTGTTGGCGCAGCTATATGAGAAGTTTGGAGACTTTTTGGCATCGTTTGGGCTTCATTTTGGGTGAAAACTCTCCACTTTTATTAATTTTAGTTATGTTTTGTAATGAAACTTTGTTTGTATTAATGAAAATCGTTGTTTTTATTACCATGGCTAGTTAAATATCATGTGATTGTGTTGTGTGGAAGTTAGTATTGATGGGTTTCATGTTTTCATTTCTTCATAGCACTCGTTTTAATCGAAAACGTTGAAATTGTCGTTTTTCGCTTTCTTAATTAATTACGCATTATCCGTGAGGAATCCGCTTAGGATGACATGCCGCGAGGCATCGTCTACGTGCACAAACCTGTAGAGGGGCCCAAGGAGGGTGATGAACCGCGAGGTTCATCTATTTATACGTCATTGTCTTGAAAAACGACCGATTCAATGTTTATGTAATTTGCTAAAAAATCACCGTTTTCAAAGTTAAATCATCCGATCCCCATACCTTGGCATGGATGAGGGATTGAGTTACCCATGAAGAATGATTACCATGAGACCCTACAATACTAACGAAAGCACAACACACTCACATTTTTACCGTATTATTTTTACATTATTTACTTTCGTAATTTTTCGTACCCGTTTTACCTCAAACAAAAACCCAACCAAAAATTCACCTTCAAAGGGTGGTTCATACTTCATTATCATTTCCAAGAAAATTTCAGATTGTAAAATTTGTAGAACAGTTTGTCCCTGTGGAATACGACACTGGACTCACCAGGTTTACTACTTGACCGACTTCCTATACTTGGGAATTTAAACTGCAACATTTTAGTCCAGTCAAGTTTTTGGCGCCGTTGCCGGGGACAACGGTTTATATTTTGTACAATTTCTAATTAGCTTGGAACTTTTGGTGAGAATTGTCCACTTTTTGTGTATATATTCTTTGTATATCCGTATTTTCAGTTTTTTTCCCTTTAGTTATTATTTTTTTGTTACGTTTTCTTTTATTTTACTGGTTAGAGTGTCCCATCTTCTTAGTGTGTGATTTAAAATTTCTTTATTTTTTAAGTCATTTTGTTTTCTTTATATTTTTATTTTTATCATTTTTTTACTTTTACTTTTTACTTTTTACTTTTTTACTTTTATTTTTTACTTTTACTTTTCTTTAAATTTTTACTTTTCTTTCTAAAATTCAAAAAAAAATTTAATATATTTTGTTTTCTTTATATTTGTATTTTTTACATTTACCTTTTACTTTTACGTTTTACGTTTTACTTTTTTCTACTTTTACTTTTCTTTAAATTTTTTTACTTTTCTTCCTATAATAAAAAAAAATTTAAACTAAAAAAAATCTTTTTTATGAATAGTGATGCAATCATTTCAGACTTTATTTCGGGGTTAATTCAAATCCTACCCGTTTTCCATGGTACGGAGAAGGAGAACCCACATTTTCATTTACAAAAGTTTGAAACGATTTGCCGCACTTTATTCGGTGGGAATGCTTGCATTGATAAATTATTTCTTAAATACTTCCCATATTCTTTGAGAGATATTGCTAAGCATTGGTTTGAAATATTGACTCTTGACTCGGATTTTACTTGGTTGTCTTTTCAGGCTGAATTTCTTCGAGTATTTTTTCCTATCTTCTTTTCACAGGTACAGGAGCGGCAGGCCACGAAACACCAAATAGCGAGTTTTGCTCAAACTGTCGAGGAGGCATACTATCAAGCTTGGCAGAGGTTCAATGACTTGATACCAGCATGTCCACACCACAGCTTCCACGATGATCATCTCATACAGATCTATACGGGATTACTGCCTTCTGCGCGGGATTTCGTGCAGACAAGCTCCAATGGAGAATTCTTTGCTTATTCGACCGAGAAAGCATGTTGGTACTTGAATGATCTTGCTGAGTATGAGTTTGCGCTCCAACAGGTCGACAGTCAACCTGACGTTCCGCCTGAGGGCTCCATCCATTATGCCCATATGGAAGAACTTGACGAGCATATTGATGGGGAACATTGGAACCAAAAGAAAGAGGATGAACAACCACCACTTGAGGAGCAAGAGGAGTTGGATGATGCGGTGCGTATTGACCATGATGAAATCTACTTTGATGATGACGAGGAGGATATATGCGAGGGAGCGAGCTTACAGACGGAGATGGAGCCCGAGCCATACATTCTTCCTACTTCCATACAGCAGTGTCCACTACCTACACCGCAGGACGAGATTGATGGCGATTACGAGATGATCTACGTTGAGCCAGCGCTGTCTTACCCTCCATATCCACTTCCTCAGACACTTCCTCCTCAGGAGGCAGAGTATCAGATCGAGCTTAGCGACACACATCAGGGGAGTTCCCACAGTTCCATGCCATATATGATTGAATCACAAATTTCAATTCCATATACTTTAGATTCAAAATGTCGTCAATTGAATTTAAATTCTTTAGTTAATTTTGATGACTCATTTTGGAACACTTTTGTTACAGGGCATGAGGACAACGATTGGATTGATGCAGCTCGTCTGGGAGTTGCATTGCTGGAATCCAAGAAGGCCGGTGGAGGCCTAACTTCGCAGCAGCTAGCTGAGGAGCACACGGAGCTGATCGTGCAAATGCCACCTCTGCTAGATATTCTGGATCCTCCATTTGTGATGGAGTTTGCACCTTCACCATACTCGACGCCTAGCGCTTATTGGATGTCAACTATTGCACACTTGCCTTTGGCGTCGCCCTCTTGCGCACTGACGGAGGATATACGCAAGGAGCTTCCGGAACAAATTCCTCCACCAATTGGTATCAGTGATCCTCCATTTGAGAGGCTACGGTGATCTCTTCCCTTTTTACCCTTCTACATCGTTATCTAATTTGAAAGGGAAGCTGTTTGTTTATGCATTCACATATTCTGCTCTCCACATTCCATTCTACCATGCTTTAAACATTGAGGACAATGTTCATTTTAAGTTGGGGGGAGGAAGTAGTAAACAATAAAATATATATGTTTTGCATAAACAACCTATATAGTTTGCATAAAGAAATTTTGTTTTAAAAAAAAATTTCATATGCTTGTATAATAAAAGAAGTGTTGTGTTTTTACCCAAACCATCTTTATATGTCTCGTTAAAGTGAAAATTCCCACATGTCTAATTGAACACACATATTCATTATTGTAAAATAGATTAAGAATGTTTTACCCCTGCGTAGAATTTTAAATTATCATGACTTTCATGTAAATTAGTGCATGTATCCGCAATTATAATATCATGAAACTATTATTTGGTTTAGGTAATTTCATATCACATATGCGTTTATGAATTAGTAATTATGTGAAGAAGGTTATAAATTCTCAGGATAAAGGCCAACCACATACACAAGCTTGCTGATTAGTAGATGATGGAGAATTTTTACTCAAACTTGTCTCATGTCAAAAAAAATAAGATAAAAAAAAATTGAATAAAATGCACTGTTCTTCCAGCTTCTTTTAGTAGCCGGGTCCTCGTGCCTCAGGAAGCATGGGGCTTCGCGCCGAAAAATGAAGTACGGGGGAGTGCATATTAATCTTTAGACATTCCGAGTTATTATGTCTGAGGGGTTTTCAAACCTAATGCCCTATGACCGTCTGGTTTGGGAGTCATTGACCTAACACTCGTTACATGGATTGCTCTAAAAAGTTTATTAAAAAAAGAGAAAAAGATACAAAAAGAGATGAAATATTTTTGAGTAGATTCAAGATCATGATGTTATGATTTGGATGTTGTGATGGCCTAATCCTAGGAAATTTACATCCTAGGACACATGATTACCTTTTGATTAAACAAATGCATTTGTGCGATACTGAATATGTGTGGATTGAGATAAGATTGTGATTCTTTGCATTAGTCCATGAAAACACATGATAGGTATTGAACTTTGTTGGGTAATATTATTCTTAAT
This sequence comes from Scilla litardierei, assembly GCA_030789695.1. Lineage (NCBI taxonomy): Eukaryota > Viridiplantae > Streptophyta > Magnoliopsida > Asparagales > Asparagaceae > Scilla > Scilla litardierei. The sequence continues at coordinate 289,143,228 of CM061142.1, read as the reverse complement.
TCATTTTAAGCTTATTGAAGTGAATATGAGGTGTATGACATATTATTGGAATATTCGCTTATTTTGCTAAGAGACTAGCAAAAAGCTAGTTGGGGGGTGTGATTCTGATAGAAATATTACATCTTTTACCCCTCATTTAGACCGTATTTTGCGTATATATATTATATAATTTATCTCTAATAAGTGTGTATTTGTAATATCATTTAATAATAGAGTGTTTCGCTTGTTTATACGCAAAATACAATTATATGGCCTAATTTTGTCTCCATTTTATTTTTTAGGAGAAGCTTGCAATTTTCCGAATCCAACGGCTATTTTTCCATATTTTTCGGAGATCGGAGCAATTTTTGGAGAATAAAAAGGCCCAGTAAAGCTATTGGAAAAGATAAAAAAAGAAAAAAATAATAAAAAAAGGAATTAAGGGGGGGCCCCGCCTGGTCAAACAGGCGGGCCCCGCCCGCCTGTTACAGGCGGGCCCCGCCCGCCTGTTACAGGCGGGTCAAACCCGCCTGTTGAACAGGCGGGTCAAGCCCTCCTGTCCACTCAGGCGGGCGCCCGCCCGCGTTTACCATGCGGGCGGCGCCCGTCAAGCTCTTTTTGACCCGCCAATCCCTTTTGACATTTTGACTGGGCTGCGGGTCTGCAGCCAGCAGACCCGCAAGCCCAATAAGCTCTAAAATCCTATAAAAGGGGGTATTTGGCTCATATTTTCATCATCCAACCTCCGATTTGAGTGAAACAAGTTTTGGGGGCTTCTCCCCCAAATTCCAGAGGTGTTGAAGCAGCTATATGAGAAGTTTGGAGACTTTTTGGCATCGTTTGGGCTTCATTTTGGGTGAAAACTCTCCACTTTTATTAATTTTAGTTATGTTTTGTAATGAAACTTTGTTTGTATTAATGAAAATCGTTGTTTTTATTACCATGGCTAGTTAAATATCATGTGATTGTGTTGTGTGGAAGTTAGTATTGATGGGTTTCATGTTTTCATTTCTTCATAGCACTCGTTTTAATCGAAAACGTTGAAATTGTCGTTTTTCGCTTTCTTAATTAATTACGCATTATCCGTGAGCTGGCGAGTGGACCTGAAGTTCCACTTGCGTTCAATGGCACTCCTTCACTCAATTCTGGCCCCCGTAGCGGCCGAGACAACTGCTAGCAAGGCCCCTACAGCGGCCCATCCAGCTAGCAGTTCTACTACCGTTGTCTCCGACATGGATAAGGCGAAAGCCATTATCTATATCAGGAGACACATAGATCGGACCTTAAAGGCCGAATACTTAACTGCAGACGATCCTCTTGAGTTGTGGACAGCGCTGGAGGCACGTTATAGTCATCAAATTGATGTCATACTACCATGTGCCAGTTATGAGTGGGAAAATCTCCGTCTACAGGACTATAAGTCTGTTGCTAAGTACAACTCAGCACTTCATAATATCACCTCACACCTGAAGTTGTGTGGTGAAGAAGTCACGGAGAATCGCATATTGGAAAAGACATTTACCTCGTTCCATGAGAAAGATGCAATCCTCATGCAACAGTACCGTGAACGTAACTTCACGAAGTTCTCTGATTTTCTCTCTTGCCTTCTTAGGGCAGAGCAGAATAGAGACTTACTATTTTCCACTCATAATCTGCGCCCTGCTGGTACTGCCCCTCTCCCTGAAGCCCACCATGTTTCTCCCCAGAAGTGGAACAACAAGAAGCAGGCTAGAAAGAACAAAGGAAACGCTGCAATGAAGCCAGCAATAGCACCACCCCAGAACAACAACAACAATGGGAAGAAAAACTTCACATGTAATAATTAGAAAACTGGTCCAGTGCCAATTCCAAAGAAGAACTGGGAGGACATATGCTATAGATGTGACATGACTGGACATTGGTCCAGAAACTTTTGCACTCCTCGCCACCTCTAGGACCAGTATCAGGCGAGCCTGAAGCCCCCCCTGAAACAAACCTGGCAGATATTCAAGCACTGATAAAGTTCACTGCACAAGACTTCGAGAATGATGATCTGCTCGATTGAGCCTTATCTTAGTTTGCTTTTTTATCTTTGCATTTTAAATACTAGTTTCCTTCATCTGTATTTCCTTTTTGAAACTTTATGAATGCATATTTAGTTTTTCTATTCATTCTGATATATAGATGGAATGTGATATATTGTGGACAGTGCATCGATGCACTGGTGAAGCATTAAAATTGCTCCCACATACAATGAGACTAAAAGATGCATATTCCTTTCCTAAATCATAGCGGATTATCCCAAAGTTTCCAGGATAATTCGTTTAAACGAATATAACTTAGAAACCATGGACAATAAATAGTGAATATATTTATGTAACTCGTCAAAAGGATGGCCAGAAGACCGTATACGCACGATTCGTTAGACCCCCGTCGGGCACCTATCATTACAGATATAGAAAGCCAACTTGACTGAGCACCAGAAGTGCCTTTCATTGACAGAGTTTTCAACTCTTGCATAATAGACTTAGTCATCCTGGATCAGCGATGATGGACGCATCATCAAATGAATCTCTTGGAGAACCTGAAGATTCTTCAAAAGGTTGAGTTTCCTTATCCCCCTTTATCATAAGGGAAAACTTATAGAGAGAACTTCCCTCCTGAAAGTGGGATTAGAGTCTTCTGGCTTCATTGAGAGAATACATGGCGACCTTTACGGGCCTATTCAACCTGCAAGTGGCCCATTTCGGTACTTCGGCGTACTGATAGATGCATCTACTAGATGGTCTTATTTATGCCTTTTTGTTCACCAGCAACCTAGCTTTCTCAAAAGCTGATAATGTGGGTGAATTCACTACACATGTCTTTCAAGACTACTGCCAAGCAATTGGCATTAAAATTGAACATCCTGTAGCATGTTCATACTCAGAATGGGTTATCAGAGTCTCTGATAAAGAGACTCCAATGGATTTCACGTCCATTGTTAAATCCCTGTTGCCTGTGGATTTTTAGGGATACACCATACTTAGGGCTATTGACGAACGATTTTGAACGAGCTTGAACAGTGTACTTGGTTTTGTTCATGAACAAAATCCATGTTCAAGCTCTGTTCGTTTACTAACCGAGCTCTAAAAACATGTTCAAGCTTGTTTGTTAAGCTTACCGAACGAACGTAAATGAACATAAACGAACGTTAACCGAGCTTACCGAACGAACGTTCTGTTCATTAACAAGACTTATCGAGCTTGTTTGTGAACATGTTCGGGAACGTGTTAACGAACACACAATCAATCTTGTTCATGAACAGATTTGCAAACGAATGAACGAACAATGGCAATGGACCAAAAGAGAGCTGGGAGCCTGGGAGTTTAGGAGTGGGAAGCTGGGAAGTTGAAGAGGTGCATGTGTTTAATTCAATTTGAGGAGGTGCGTGTTTAATTTTAATTTTAATTCACTCAAGCCCTTGTTCACAAACACTTAACGAGCTTATTCACGAACATCACTTAACGAGATTGTTCACGAACACTTAACGAGCTTGTTCACGAACATCACTTAACGAGTTTGTTCACGAAGACTTAGCGAGCTTGTTCACGAGCTTGTTCACGAACACTTAACGAGCTTGTTCATGAACATAAATGAACGAACATAGTTATGTTCAAGCTCTGTTAGTTTACTAACCGAGCTCTAAAAACCTGTTCAAGCTTGTTCATTAAGCTTTCTGAACGAACGTAAACGAACATGTACCGAGCTTGTTCACGAGTAGTTCGTCGAACGTTCTGTTCGTCAACAGCCCTAACCATACTGCATTCCGCATCGCTTATCACGATACGGCCCTCTTGTGACCATATCTTATTGCTGATGCCACTTGCTTATGGTTCACCACCAAACTTATCTCATTTGAAAGTGTTTGGATGTGCTAATATATGTCCCTATATCACCACGTCTTGATAACTGTGAATTTGATGAGCAAAGTCTCATTATAATATGCACGCAGTCTAAAGAAGCCTGAAGCTTCTGAGACCATATCATGGGACACAAAAATCCTAATCTCGTTATGATCCGCATACTATTTCTGTGTGAAGATGAGATCCAGAAGATCCTTTACATTCAGACTAAAGTCATCAATTGGCGGATAAATTCACGGACAACCATAAGATTGTTCGTTCACATGTCCCTGCTGCCAACACGCCAGCTAGGATTGACATTCCCATAGATGGATGAAATCCACCGGCAGCATAATTGGCTATACCTCAATTGAAAAGAGGACGTCCGCCAGGTTCAAAAGATAAAGTTCCTCGAAAGAGGAAGATTTCTGGAGATATTAAAATGATCCCTCTACAGGATGCTGAGCTCAGACTAGCGACCTCTCCCCTCCCGATTTTCCCTACAGAGGAAACAATAGGAGAAACATCATTATATTACGTACGTACTGGAGAGGTACTCGACAAATATAGCACAGTCGACGACAACGATTTTTCTTTCTCTATTGTCGTTCACATCGCTGAATACGACGATGAAGTTCAACCCACTTTTCTATATCGTATACGCATATATTGGCCAAAGTGGGACGAGGCAATAAGAGCTGAATGTGTAAAACCTGTGGAATATAAGTTGGGTCTTCATAAGAATAAGAAATGATGGAAATGTGATCATTTTCCTATTTCATACGAAGCCTAAACGTATCTGGAAAAGCCCAGAAATGCAGATCATGGACTTTGTGACTGCATATCTATACGGCAATATATATATATATATATATATATATATATATATATATATATATATATATATATATATATAACACAACTGTTTTTGAATCCTAGGGCTGACTAGGACAAGCTGACTAGGACAAACAGGTTGATAAAAGACGGTTTAGATTTAATCTTGGGAAATCAACGGCTAAGATGAAAGATTGTGAAATTTTTTGGGAGAAAATCAAAATTTTTGGAGAAAAACTTTGGAAAGCGAAATTATTATTATTAGTTAGCCGTGCTTTGGAAAGCGAAATCCTCCTATTAACATGCGCTCTCTCTCTATGAAAGAGGAGGGTTTTCGTTCGAGGTAAGTACTGTTTGAATGCATTTCATTGTCTCACCCAATAAAGAGGGAAAGAAAAAACCCACAGTAAACAATGTCGCCTTTCTGTCTCCCTCAGTTCCTTGCCTTACTTCAAATTTCTCTCACCATTCTTCTACTACTTCTTCTGTCGCTTCTTCGCCATTCTTTTCTCTATCCTCCTCCTCTCGAAGCGATCCCTCCCCTTCTCTATCCCTTCAAATCTCTCCCCCGCCCCCACGCAACTTGAATCCCCGTTCTCCGCCATCCAACCGTCGATTCCGCCATCAGATCCGCCCCAAGAACCATCGATCTCTGCCTCCGAGGCTCCAATCTCGGCATCTGGGTCGGAGATCTCGGATATCGAACCAGTGACACTGGCCGATTCGGTCGCTGACGAGATCGGAGATGGGGATGAGGATGGAATCTCTAAAGAGAGGTGTAATTTGCATGAAGGGAGATGGGAGAATGATGAAGAAGGGAGGTATCCTCTGTAGGCCGCCGTATCTTGCCCTCACGTCGACAATGTCTTCACTTGCCTAGAGAACGGGAGGCCTGATGGGGATTATTTGAAGTGGAGATGGAAGCCCTACGATTGCGAGCTCCCGAGGTAAACCAAATTAATTTTTTTTGGCTCATTTCTTGATTATTTATCACTTTGAAATTAATGCACTATCAAGTAGATGAAAATGTAATCAGTTACCGTGTTTGTAAAAAGTAAAAAAATTATTCTGTTGCACTTTTCTGCATACTATTATCGAAAGTCAGATCATAATTTTTGGCATTAGCTGAAAATATGCCAATAAAAGAGCACATGAAAACAAATGGAACTTCTTATGATGGATAACATATCAAACGCAGGCCTTAGGGGGTACAGAAGCTTGATTTGCTAGCCAATGTTTATTAAGCGGACACAGCCTGAGAGTGATTAGAGAGGAAACAACCCACCAAGCTTACAATGGTTGTTGCTGATCCGAGAAGAATTAATTTAAGAATTGTTTTCTCAACCGTGCTAATATCGTCGACTTTCTGCTGATTCGACCTGTTCGTCTTCCTCCTCCTCTCTTACATCTAATTTGTCAGTATCTGTATGGGCGTCATCTGCCTTTACTGCTATGCCCGCCAGTTGTTCGACAGGTGTTCCCTACATTTTCTCTTCGAATTATTTCTGATTTCTTTGTTTGGCAAGGAATGATATCAATCTGTTCTTCCATTTTTGCTATGTTGTCATCTTCCATTTGTCATTTTTCGTCACTCGGGTAATGATCTGTTATTTTTTCGTCATTTTTCTTAATTCCAGGCATTTTTCGTCACTCGGGTCACTCTGAATTGTTGTAAAGCATATATACAGAGGTAATTTTGGAACACAGGCTAGCAGTCGTCATGGCTCTACACCTCAACCCCGTTTGTTCAATCCCCCTCAAATTCTTCGGATTGACTCCGACCCTCCGAATTCTCCCGACCAAATTCGTTCCATTATCATCCAAATTTGTGAAATTTGGGTTTCGTCTCCAGGGCGCGGCGAGCGGAGGAGAACCATGGCGGGTCCGATGACGGTGAAGGAGATGATCGATCTCACGAAGGAGAAGATATTCAAACGATTACTTTATAGGTTGAAGCACTTCGAGTTGGATACTCAGCTTCGAGTCGCACGCGGTTGGGTCCTTGATAAAGTCATATTTTACTCCATACTGCCATTAAATTTGATTGATTCTGCTCAAATAAGATTACTCAAGCTAGATAAACATACATTATTTAGGTCAAGTGTAAACATTATTCTTATGTTTTAATACTTTAGCTAATCAATTAGAATTTCTTCTGGAGTTAGTATTTAGTAAACATTTATATACCTGTGCATTTAATGTGTCAACGAAAACTACATATGATTGTGACAATTTGTTGCCCGGTAATTTGCTAAATAATTATATGTTATTGGACGGAGATTTTGAATTTTCTTAATTAATTAACATGAGAGAGAGATCCGAGAGAGAGATCCTGGCTCCGTCTCGGGCCGCTAGGGTACAAGAAGGAACATGGTAGTATAAAAGTGAGATGTAAAAAAAATTAATTAAGAAACATGGTAGTATAAAAGAAAGAGATCTTGGCTCCGGTTCAGCGCGCCGAAGGCGCCCGCTAATTTTTTACGCTAATTTGTTGTTTTTGTTGTTCAGCGCCAGAGGCGCCCGCGCCGAATTTGTTGTTCTACGCCGAATTTGTCGTTTCGCGTCGAAGGCGCCCTCGCTGAATTTGTTGTTCCGTGTGAAAGGCGTATGTGCCGAATTTGTTGTTCTGCTCCGAAGGCGTCTATGTCACTAAATATTTTTACGTTGATTTATTCCGCATAATTTTGTTTGTGGAAATAATTTTTTGGGAAACAAAGATTTCGCGAGAGAAAATTTTAAATGAATCGTGCCCGCGGGCACTTAATGCTGCAGATTGAATGCTGCTGCAGATCGAATGATCTCTCTCTCAACACGGGGCCCACCGTCTCTTCGACGCATGGTGCAACAATATAAGAATAATTTTTCACCTCGAAGGCGCCCACTAAATTTTTTACGCTAATTTGTTGTTCCGCGCCGAAGGCACCCGGCGTTGCTAAAATTTTTTACGCTAATTTGTTGTTCCGCGCCTAAGGCGTCTGCGCCGAATTTGTTGTTCCGTATCGAAGGCATCCGTGCTGCTAAATATTTTTACGCTAATTTGTTGTTCCGCGCAATTTTTGTTGTGGAAATAATTTTTTGGGAAACAAAGATTTTGCAGGGGAAAATCGTAAATGAACCGTGCCCACGGGCACGGGTTATGACTAGTATATATATATATATAGATCTATATGAAACTTCCAGAATGGTATACTCTACCCCCAGAGATGATGTCTCGGCTAACAGATTAAACACCTTCATGGTGGAATCCTTTTATACCTATCATATTCTTCATACACCAGGAGTTTATGATGATAGATGTCCATTTACAATCCATTAAAAATGGATGCTTTCTTTATTGACGCCTTCCAGTCGCTGGAAGAGGGGGGAGGACATCCTAGGTCCTGAAGAGCCTAGCTCTAGTGTACTAGTTACACTCCTTTATCTGGCCAACTACACGTGTCTCTATTAGAACGTCTGCAGTAAAACTGTTAGCCAGATACAGTGCTGCCCTGTAGAGCACCACTGGACTAAGGATAAGCTGCTTCTGTTCAATTTCCAAGGGTCAAGGAAAAACTTCCAAGTAATTTATATCGCATATGCAGGTTTACATAGCATCGCGATGACTAAGCACAAATGGCCGGCCACCTCCTAAAGATCTACGACACATTATCCTCCAAAAGTCTACATCTTCTGAGAAGCTCATCATCCAAAAAAGTCTAGAATACGCTCATCCAGGTCCAGCAGTACTTTGCAGACATAGTGAAGACTGAGTAAAAGAATACATTCGAGGAGTCATTTACCAACTTCGAAGAGCGTAGCACTCCAGAGCGCCATTGTTTTCCGAGTAGCTGCTAGATATGAGTGAAACTTGTATAGATGAGTGATGATTGTATTTGCTTTCAGAACATGATGGATGTATAGAAGAATAGGAGATGATTGTATAGATACATAGGAGATCTGTAAGCATTAATCTTGTACATATCATGGGGAGTTGATATTAGAGTTGTACTCTTTTCCCTTAGCTATAGGGTTTTCCACTGGGTTTTCCATAGCCAAAGGTTTTTAATGAGGCATCCTCATTCAACTCTGGACCCTGAAGTGTCCACCCCTAATGACAGCTGAAAGACCTACAAGCCTTAAGCTTGTACAGATCAGGGGGAGTAACCTGTGGGTTGCACTCTTTTTCCTTAAGCTGTTGGTTTTTTCCACTGGGGTTTTCACAGCTAAGGTTTTAACGAGGCAAACACGATTACTCAGGATCCAGAAGTATCCACCCTTTTAGCTTTATACGCTAAGGCCAAAGTAATGGATGGATAAGGGAGAGTGCTATGAGTGAGGGAGGCCAAAGGCCTCCCCACCACTTTATCCATCATTACTCCCCATTAGTTAGCTTAATGGGGACTTTTGGAGTTCATGCCTTTACATATTCTATATGAATGAATAAATATAGAACGATGGCCTTGAGCCATGGTTACTTCTTCTTCGAAGTTACAACACCCACATAATATATACATAGTTTTAACCCATGAACATTTTCTTAGGCAAAAGTTCAAAATTGGCTTCATGAAAAGACCTCATTACCTGTCTTCTTCCTTCAGCTTTCAAACTGGCTTTAACCCATAAACAGCCATCATTTCAACCCAAAAAGAAAAAATATGGTTGATTCCAATGACCAAAACAAAGAAATTTCAGTAACCAAAGGAAGGCAGAGGAAAACGAATACTCTGATACCAATTGAAAGACTTCATGTGACGATTTCATCATGAAATGCAGAAGAAATTCGTGGATTCTAACCTCCAGCCATTGCTTTTGCTGAAAAGGTAAACTTTTTAACTTATCTTGATATTCTGAGTCTAAATCACTCCTTGATGATGGTGTATCTTCTGAAAAATTGAGTGAGTAGACTGAGGGACCAAAACCAATTTATAGAGACGAGAATTTTTACATCAATGGTTCTCAAATTCAAAAATTCAGTTTTTTTGAGAGGGATTATGTCTGAAAACTGTGGATTACTAACTAGAAGAAATCAACATTCAATTTTTTTCTCTTTCCTCTCTTTTTTAAACGGCGCACTGCAATAAGTCTTTTTAAATGCACTGCGAATTTTGAGAAAAAGGTGCTAACATTGACAGCACTTATAAATTTATTTATTTGATGTGCCTTACTATTCACTTGAGGCCTACATTGGCCCTAGGCCCTAAATGCAAACAATTTTTGCTCTGTGCACTTCGATATGCGCTGTATTTAAACACGTGCTTTTGTTTTACAGTATATTTAAACACGTATGTCAGTAAGAAACTATGGCCTACTCAGCCTATCTGTTTCTTTAATTAATGATTGTACTGTCCGGTTCATGTACAGTTCATGTACAATAATTGGTGTGTGGCTAACATTCAATAATTAATGTTGTATGGTGAAATGATTCAGTTTGCACTGATTCAGTTTGTGACAAAAACAAAACCCATTATGAAGTTTATACTCCCATTCGGCCAGATCTGATCCCATGAATTATTTCCCTATTAAATTTTTCTATTTGCTGAAGTATGCTTCTATATGTGTTGTGTACATACTGATTAATAATGAATTATTTTTCATGTTCAATTTACTTGAAAGGTAAAATTTTAATTTTGTGAACTTGATTATTGTGCATATTTGGATAATCATTTAGCATGATAATTAAGTATTTTAATGTTAAGTGATCTATATGATTTTATTTAGTTGAGTAGCCACATCATTCTTAATTATTTAAAGTCATAATTTAGGAGTAAAATCACATAAAACATTAATTGTAATTAATTAAATGACTTACAACAAGATTTATCCCACAAGAAATTTTGTTGAACCTTATATAATTAATTAGAATAAAATATCAAAATTCTATTTCTTAATCTTCTCACATGAATTAAGAAAGGGATACTGATTTTGATAGTTTTATTATTCGGTTACAATGAATCTAATTGAATTAAATCTTTGGCCCACAGGTCATTTTTAAAGTCACTAGATTCGCTCCTTCTATGTTTTACGTTCGTAACACACATTTTTGTTTGTTAGGTCTTAAAAATAATGAAGTGAGTATGTTTTTTAAATTTTTTGCAGCATCACAATCTGTGACAGTTACTGATCTTAAGTGTGACATTCCTGAACTGAATGGTGAAAACTATAGGATTTGGAAGGAGAGGATACTCCTTCATCTAGGTGTGTCGGACATTGATTATGCCATTCGCAAGGATGAGCCACTAGCCATTACAGATACTAGCCTTCCTGAAGCTATAGATCTTTATGAAAAGTGGGAGAGATCTAACCATCTCTGCGTTATGTTCATAAAGACTAAAATATCGGTTAGTATAAGAGGCTAAGTAGAAAAGCATGGCAAAGTCCGATCACTATTAAAGGTCATTGACGAGCAGTTCCAGAGATCTGATAAGGCACTTGCGAGTACTCTCATTGGAAAGTTTTCGTCGATAAAGCGTATTGGTCTTGGAGGTATGTGTGAGCACATCATGCATATGAGGGACATTGCGGTTTAACTGAAGAAGTTGGAGCTTGAGATGTCTGACAGCTTCTTGGTCCATTACATTTTGAACACTCTTCCGCATCAAGTTGGACCTTTCAGGATGTCACGGTCACTTTTTGATCGTATGTTTTTCGTGTCCGTACCTTCTTGTTCGTACGCGTATTTTTGTGACCTCCTCTTGTAACCCGAACGTGCAAAGTTATATGTCGTTGTGACCCTCTGAGAGAGTACTTATTTATGGAATTTTTCGTGAACGTCATTTCACGGTTCATTCTTCCACAAAACAACTTTGTTTGAAGGGGTGTCATAAGTTTAGACTTTGACGTTTGACCTTTTTATTTTTAGTTCCATTTTCCGTTGACCTAGCTCGTGACCGATCATCGTACTCTCGATTGTCTCATCGATACGATCATCCTGATATTTTTCTTGTATTTATCGGACACCGCTAGACCGACCTTTCACTCTAATTATCTTCAACCTGTAATTAGTCTAGACTAATTCAAACCCTAATTAATCTAATCAAATCACTAGGATATAATACGTATCACATGTTATTCTTTCCTAGTCTATTTGCACCCTAATTCTATCCTCCCAATATCTCACACACTCTCTCCAATCAAGCTTTAGTGCACCCCTTTTCTATCCTATTTAGCAAACACATCTATCATAACATTCACTCACGCATCACAAATCTAGGGTTTTCTATATAACCTAGCAGCCGCCACATCTAGCCGTCACCCCCCTCTCACCTTAACCCAACCGCGCCCCCACTCTCGGTGGCCACCTATCGCCGGCCGAACCCCCAGCCAGTCCGACCATCCCCACCATGGCCGCATCTCCTTGCTTCTCCACTAAGACAGCTTGAAACCGCACTCCCATAAGAAAAATTGCCATCCTCCTTCTCCCATTTGCAACCCGCGGCCACCTGGTCCTCCACCTCCTGCACAGCCGTCGGCTGCCCAGCTGAACCCCAAGCGCAGCACCTCCTCTCCCACACAAAAAGAACTACCCCCCCTCAAACAGCCTGCAGAAACCCCCAGAGCCGAAACACCATGCACAGCCCTCTTAGCCTGTGGCTTTCCCTTGCCGGCCTCCCCATTGCCGAACCCCCACCATTTGCCTCATCTCCCCTTGCAACAGCCCTTACCCCGGCCCTCCTCCCATCCATCCGACCATTGCCCCTCTCCTCCCTTGCGCACTCTTCCATTTGCAACTCCGAGCCTCCTTGCCGAGACTCCCCTCTCCCCTTGCTCCAGTTACAAACTACCACCCATGAACTGTCGCAATTAACCCACAGCTGCCCCTTAGGCCGACAGTCCAGGCACCCTCTCCTTCCCTAGGCCACGAGCTTCCCTAGACCGCAACAGCCCAGGCCTCCCTTGCCCCGTACGACCATCGACGTTCGTGTTGATCGCTGTCGTGCCGCTGTTCGCTCCCGCGGTCGTCTTCGCTGCAAGAGCACACCGTACCTTGCTCGCTATCAGAATCCAACCCCCTGACGTCGCTACCTGACGTCAGTGTAGCTCTCGCGTCGTGTTAAGGTATACCTGAACCGTAGGAACCCAAACATCGTCTGTTTAACAAGATAAAAACTATAATTTCATTGCTTTTGATTAAATAACTAATCAAAGATAAATAATATGGGACTGTAGGTTGAATGATTGGTTGAGCACGTAGGCAGATTCTGGATTGTTGATCTGAGAGTTGCAGCACGATTATTTCAGGCAAGTGAAACTTGCTCAGATTGTTGTTGTAAGCCATGTTTAGGCTATTTAGTGAAATTGTGTAAAAGAGACTAGGCGATGAAATGATAGTCGCCTAGACACCATGCTAGATCTAGCTTGACAACGAAGCTAGATCCGACACCAATACTTGATTTAGCTTGACAACGAAGATAGATCCGACACCCTTGCCATGTCATTTCATGCATATCACATGTCACGTTTATTTTGATATAACTGTACACAATTCAATGTCGGCTATCATACTATCATGTTGCATATCACATACCATATCATGCATTGAATGTCTTGTCATGAATGCATAACACACGCTACTATTGAAATGTAAGCTACGGCGAGTAGGATTTTGACTCCTGCATTATGTAAAGAATAAGCTATGGCGAGTAGGATTTTGACTCCTACATCATGTAAAGAATAAGCTGCGGCGAGTAGGATTTTTATTCCTACATCATGAATGAGGCTAGGTGCACCACTGTGCCAAATAAAGAATAATTCTTGGCTCGTGTTCCAGAAGCATGAATTGTATAAACACTTCCTGGCTTGTAATCCATAAGATGGGCACCGGTCCATACACACGTGGAGGGGTAGGGTTAAGCGATCACTCAGCGTAGAAGTGTGCCCGTACAGCAACTTCAGCTGAAAGGTGTAAACCCTGTGCACAATGTGAATGCATGTTTTTATCGTGAAATCGTGAAATCTTGTTTAGTAGCTTTTTGCTACGACGTGTCATGCAAATGTTAACTATCATGTTCATCTTAAACTGCCGCATTCATTAAATATCATGTTCATTTTAAATTGCTGCAAACATTGAATATCATGCCATGTCACCATATTTTAGGCTGCTAGTTGCATTCATTACTTTATGTTTCATTGCACAAAAGTCTCTCCCTTTTTCATTTTTTGGGACTTTCGCTGACATGCGCCCTTTTCTCTTTGTGTGTCACATGTTAGGTTTGAGCCTGAGTTAGTTGCTGAGGATGTCCAGTTGCTGACGTTCAGTTCGAGGATACCGGAGACCAGTCTTAGTCTCAGTTGGAGGTTTCTCCTTAGTTGCTGTTGTTTCATAGTTGTTGCTGTTAGGTTGTTCGGTGCATAGCACCTTTTCTATTTTGTAGTTTCGGCCATGCTTGGGGCCTTTCATTTTCAGACTCTTGTACTTCTTTTTATGACTATCTCTGGATGTTTGGAATAATGTTGAATGTAATGTTGAACGTTGATTATTTATTTCCTGCTTTCAAACTTTTATTATTATTGTTGTTTCATTGTAATGCAAGAATCTGCGAATGGATGAACACACAGACGCTTATCAGACTGTAGCTTCATAGCTTCAAGTCTGAGCGGACCTCTTCGCGTATCGCCTTCCATACTTGGGAAGCGGGGCATGACACAACATATCCTATAACACACATAAGGATACATGGTCAATGAGCGAACTTTTGACCATGTGTGTTTAGGAGGAAGGTCGGTTGATCATGGAGCATGGAGAGAGAGTGTTAATGAAAACCAACAAGAAAGATGACAGACGTCCAAAATTTAAGGGGAAAGGGAAAGCACCTGTTAAGGGAGGAATTTCTAAGGTGTCTAAGTGCTTCTTCTGTAAAAAGAAGGGGCACATGAAGAAGGATTGTCTTAAGTTCCTTCAGTGGCGTAAGAAGAAAGGTAATTCAATCTCCCTTGTCTGTTTTGAATCAAATATGACTAATGTTCATTGTGACACATGGTGGATTGACTCTGGTTCTTCAATCCATGTTTCAACACCTTTGCAGGGTATGACAAACCTAAGGAAACCAGCGTGAAATAAACGAGGCATTTTCTCAGGAAATAAAATGCGTTCAGTTGTAGAGTCAGTTGGAACATGCCGGCTTATATTATCCAGCAAATTTGTTTTGTATTTGCATAATGTTTTTTATGTACCTGGTTTTTCCAGGAATTTGATTTCAGTTTCAAGACTATTGCCTTTGGGTTATACTTTTAATTTCCATGGAATATCATTCAGTTTATGTTATAATTCAGATGTTGTTGGAAATGGCATGTTGTGTAATGGTCTATTTATGTTTAATTTGCAAAACAATGCTGTTACGCATGTTAATACCGGCATAAAAAGATGTGTTATGAATTAGGAATATTCTATGTTATGGCACCGAAGATTGGGACATATCGCTAAGAATAGAATCAAAAAGTTAGTAAATGATGGAGTACTTAGTACTTTGGATTTTGCTGACTTCGAGATTTGTTTTGACTGCATAAAAGGAAAGCAGACCAAGATATTTAAAAAGGGTGCGCATAGAAGTTCTGAATTGCTTGAAATCATTCATTCAGATATTTGTTGTCCAAACATGGACATAAGTGGTCCGAAATACTTTATCTCCTTTATTGACGATTTTTCACGTTTCATGTATATCAACTTGCTTCATAACAAAAGTGAAGCGTTAAATGCCTTTAAGGTTTTTAAGGCAGAAGTAGAGAAACAATGTGAAAAACAAATTAAAATTGTGAGAACTGATAGAGGAGGAGAGTATTATGGTAGATACACTGAAGGTGGTCAAGCACCTGGTCCATTTGCTAGGTTTCTTCAGGAGCATGGAATAATTGCTCAGTACACCAATCCAGGATCTCCTATCGAGAATGGTGTAGCTGAAAGAAAAAACATGACTTTGATGGAGATGGTTAGGAGTATGCACAGTAATGCCGAACTTCCTATATCCTTATGGACTGAAGCTCTTAAAACGGCAGCGTACATATTAAACCGAGTTCCAACTAAGGTTGTCCCAAATACACCTTTTGAGTTAAGGAAAGGTTGGAAACCTAGTTTGCGCCATGTACGCGTTTGGGGATGCCCTTCTGAAGTAAGAGTGTATAATCCACAAGAGAAGAAACTAGATCCTAGGACTATTAGTGGGTATTTCATTTGATATGCCGAACGGTCGAAAGGATATAGGTTCTACTGTCTATCTCATAATACCAGGATTGTGGAATCAAGAAACACGAAATTTCTTGAGAATGACATGATCAGTGGGAGCAATCATTTTCAGGACAATATTCCTGAAAGGGGTCATGCTGGTGATCAACCCTCCACATCAAGTGATCGAATAATTGTCGTTAGTAGTACCCCTCGAGTTCAAACGGGTATTAATCGACAAATTGAAACACCACATGTTGATATTGATCCAGTAGATCAAATTGTTCAAGAAACTCCGGAAGCGGTTGAACAACTTGTTGTTCAAGAAGAACCACTAATGGATGAGCAACCAGTTGATCAACATGATCCTTAAGAGAATGTTGATACAACATTAAGAAGGTCTACTAGGACAAGAAAATCAGTAATATCTAGTGACTATGTTGTGTATCTACAGGAGTCAGACTTTAATATTGGGGCCAAAAATGACCCTGAGACGCTTTCACAAGCCATGAGTTCGAAAGAATCAAATTTATGGAATGATGCTATGAAAGATCAGATGAATTCGATGGCATCAAATGGGGTATGGGACATTGTTGAGTTACCTGAAGGGGCGAAAGTTGTTGGATGCAAATGGGTCTTTAAAACAAAGAAAGACTTGTTGGGTAACATTGAGAGATACAAGGCCAGACTAGTTGCCAAAGGATTCACTCAGAAGGAAGGAATGGATTACAAGGAGACATTTTCTCCTGTATCAAAGAAAGATGCTCTTCGCATAATCGTGGCATTAGTTGCACACTTTGACATGGAATTGCAATAAATGGAAGTGAAAACGACTTTTCTTAATGGAGACCTAGAGGAAGAGGTATATATGAAGCAACTTGAAGGATTTTCCTCTAGTAACGGTGAGCATTTGGTTTGCAAGCTCAAGAAATCCATATATGGATTGAAACCAGCCTCACGTCAATGGTATTTAAAATTTCATGATGGTATATCTTCATTCGGATTTGAAGAAAATGTTGTGGATCAATGTATATACCAGAAGGTCAGTGGGAGCAAGATTTGTTTCTTAATTCTATATGTGGATGATATTTTGCTTGCAAGCAATGATAAGGGAATTCTTTATGAGGTGAAATAATATCTCTCTAGAAACTTTGATTTGAAAGATCTGGTCGATGCAACTTATGTTATTGGAATTAAGATACATCATGACAGAATGCGTTGTACTCTGGGAATGTCTCAAGAGACGTATATTAATAAAGTTCTAGAGAGGTTCCGGATGAAGAATTGTTCACCAAGTATAGCTCCCATTGTGAAAGGCGAAAGGTTCAATTTGAACCAATGCCCGAAGAATGACTTTGAATGGGAACAGATGAAAAACATTCCTTATGCTTCTGCTGTTGGAAGCCTAATGTATATGCTCAAGTTTGCACTAGGCCTGACATTGCATTTGCTGTTGGGATGTTGGGACGATTTCAAAGTAATCCAGGCATATAACATTGGAGAGCTGCAAAGAAGGTAATGAGATACCTTAAGGGAACCAGAGACTACATGCTCATGTATAGACGGACGGACAACTTGGAAGTCATTGGCTACTCGAATTCAGACTTTTCTAGCTGTGTTGATTCTCGAAAATCAACTTCTGGATACATATTTTTGTTAGCCGGTGGGGCTGTATCATGGAGAAGTGCAAAACAGACTTTGATTGCTACTTCTACCATGGAAGCCGAGTTCGTATCTTGTTTTGAGGCTACTTCACATGGTGTATGGATTAAGAATTTCATCACTAAACTAAGAATCATGGATTTTATTTCTAGACCGCTAAGATTGTATTATGACAATACAGCTGCTGTCTTCATGGCTAACAACAATAAAATTGGTAGCCGAAGTAGGCACATCGACATCAAGTACTTAGCCATAAAACAGAGGGTTAAGGATAAATTAATCGTCATTGAGCATATACGTACTGATTTAATGATTGCAGATCCTTTAACTAAAGGCATGCCACAACTGAAGTTTAAGGATCATGTGGATAGAATGTGACTTGGTTCCTTATTGAAGTAATGTTGTTGTTTAATGAAATTCTTGTTGTGATGTTTTCTCATATATAGTTATTTGCACATTTAGATATATTATTGTGAGAAAGTTCATTAAGTTTGGACCATGAATAAACATAGGGTTTATTCATTAAGATATATAGCCGATTGATGAGAAACATATGCATTGTAATACATGGAAGATAATGCTTGCTTTTAAAAGGACTTATCGCCATGATTCATGTATTTTGTTTCTTGCTGGGAATGATGGTTTGTGTGGATCAAGTGGGAGAATGTTGGTTTCTTCCCTTTAGTGATCCACAGTTTTAAAACCTAATCCCTCTCAAAAAACTAAAATTTTGAATTTGAGAACCGTTGATGGAACGATTCTCGTCTCTATAAATTGGTTTTGGTCCCTCAGTTTACTCACTCAATTTTTCAGAAGATACACCATCATTAAGGAGTGATTTAGACTCAGAAGATCAAGATTTGTTAGAAAGTTTACCTTTTCAGCAAAAGCAATGGCTGGAGGTAAGAATCCACGAATTTCTTCCGCATTTTGTGATGAAATCGTCACATGAAGTCTTTCAATTGGACATGAAAAATAATTCATTATTAATCTGTTTGTACACAACACATATAGAAGCATACTTCAGCAAATAGAAAAATTTAATAGGGAAATAATTCATGGGATCAGATCTGACCGAAGGGGAGTACAAACTTCATAATGGGTTTTGTTTTTGTCACAAACTAAATCAATGCAAACTAAATCATTTCACCATACAACATTAATTATTGAATGTTAGCCACACACCAATTACTGTACATGAATTGTTCATGAACAAGACAGTACAGTCATTAATTAAAGAAACAGATAGGCTGAGTAGGCCATAGTTTTTTACTGCCAGGCGTGTTTAAATATACTGTAAAACAAAAGCGCGTGTTTAAATACAGCGCATATCAAAGTGCACAGAGCAAAAATTGTTTGCATTTAGCGGCCTAGGGCCAATGTAGGCCTCAAGTGAATAGTAAGACTCATCAAATAAATAAATTTATAAGTGCTGTTAATGTTAGCACATTTTTATCAAAATTTGCAGTGCATTTAAAAAGAATTATTGCAGTGCACCATTTAAAAAAGAGAGGAAAGAGAAAAAAATTGAACTGTAACAATGTTTCGTACGAAGTCAAAAAAGGCCTGAACAACTGTGAACTGGTGTCAGTTTGAATGACAAATTGGCTTCAGGAAAAGACGGCATTACCCTTATGGTCTTCTTCTTCCTTCAGCCTTCAAACTGGCTTTAACCCATAAACAACCATCACGAAAATAATCACCCACAAAATTAAAAAAATTCCATAGGCAAAAGTTCGTGGATAAAACCATAGTTTGGGGGGGGGGGGGCAACTGTCCCGACTGACATTTAACTTATTTATGTATTCTAAAAGAGAACTTATCTATGTATTCTGAAAGAGAATAAAGAACAACATTTGATCAAGGCATTCTCCTGTATAAGATCAACATGGATGAATTAAATGCTCAATGTAGTGATCAGGTAGTTCTCCGAAGGCATCTCAAACTGCACTGCTTTCCTCCATGTCACATAGTTCAGGATCAAACTCTTGAAGAATTTCTTTACATCAGCCAGCGACTTCCCTTCTAGCAGATCAAAAGTGGCGTGTCCTCGACTATCTCTTTCAGCGGATTCTTGTGTAGATCATTCTTCACCTGTTGGAGTTAATTCAGACTGAAGTGTGTTTGGCTGTTCAATATGTGTGTCCAGCCATCTTCATAAGTATGTTCAAGTTGTGAACAAGTATGTACAGCCTTAAAGGTAAGTATGTTCAAGTTGTGAACAAGTGTGTACACCCTTAAAGGTAAGTATGTCCAAGTTTTGAACAAGTGTGTTCAGCCAAAAAACCAAGTATGTTCAGCTGCTGAAGAAAAGGAGACCAGTTGTATGCAAAGTAATTTTGTACTCTGAGAAAGCAAGTCCCTTGAGATTTGTGTATTTGGTCTAGTGTAGTAAATGCTTGTACTAGTTGATGTAAGCTCTTGACAGGGCGTGGCTGTAGAAGTGAAAGAATGATGTATATGTAATTAAAAATGAGGGGGAGAGAGGGGGGGGAGAGAGAGAGAGAGAGAGAGAGAGAGAGAGAGAGAGAGAGAGAGAGAGAGAGAGAGAGAGAGAAGAAGAAGAAGTAGTAGTAAATGCTTGTACTAGTTGATGTAAGCTCTTAACAGGGCATGGCTGTAGAAGTGAAAGAATGATGTATATGTGATTAAAAAAGGAGGGGGGGGGAGAGAGAGAGAGAGAGAGAGAGAGAGAGAGAGAGAGAGAGAGAGAGAGAGAGAGAGAGAGAGAGGTAGGAGAGAGAGAGAGAGAGAGAGAGAGGTAGGAGAGAGAGAGAGAGAGAGAGAGAGAGAGAGAGAGAGAGAGAGAGAGAGTGTGTGTGTGTGTAATGACCACTTTCCGTCGTACGTATCTTCGTACGTATCTCTTTAATGTATTGGTTTGTGTGTGTTTTCACCCTTTGTTTTTTATAATTTTATCCGTAGTTCCGACTTGCAATTGGACCTCGTATTCACGACTCTCTCGGAGGCGCGATCACCCCGGTATTTTCTTTTTTATTTTTGGACGCCGTGGTATAAAGTTGTCATAAATCTTATTAATATTATTATTAACATTTTTAATATATTTTTTATTCTAACTCTAAAATAAATATTTTGATGTTAATATCTTAACTAAACTAATTGGAAAGCTTAACTAATCATTTATATCTTAAATAACTAATCCTTTTAAACAAACTTTAACTGATTATTATTTTTACTAACTTTTTGTATCCAAAATCCACTGGGATCTAAACCCAGCTCCCACGTGACCTCCCAACATTTTTTTTCTATTAAGCTGTCACCCTCAACAACTTTTCTCCGAACCCCACGTTATCACACCAACCTCACCCCTGATCGTCGCAAAACAAGCCCCCACTACGACTCGTGCATGGCTGCGCATCACCCCTCCATATGCCACAACTGCTCCTTCTCCCTTCATTAAACCCCCAAGGGCCTCGTCTCATCTTCCTCGCATCCCGTTTCGTTCCTCCACCTAGCTCGCAATCAGCGCCATCCTCAACACTCTTCATTTCCTCATTTCTTCCGAACTAACCGCATCAACCTCACCTCCCCGCCGACGACATATAAACTCAGGCAACTCCCCAAGCCCCAGCACCTTGCTTTCCTCATAACCCTGTGCCCCAGACCCTTCGAACCGCTACCCTGCCCCACTTCCCTTCAGTCGAACCCCCGCACGTCTGCCCCGCCTGCTCGGTGCCACCGTCGACAGCCCTACTCCCTCCATTGCCAAGCTTCCTCCGACTTCGTTTGAATCTCAGCCCCACCGTAGCACTTCGACACCACCTCACAACCACGCCATGTTTCAACCACTACCCACCCTCCCGAACAGCTTCTCTCCGGCCTTCACTCCGTCACCTCCCCTTCAGTCCATCGCATACCTCACCTCGCAGCCCAAAGTCGCTGAACGCCGCACCATGTACACCGCATGCCCTTCAGCCCATCATACCCCGACGAGGCACCACCCGCAACGCCCTTCATCTCGTACAAACCCTCTGCCCAATCGCCGCTCTGCCACCACCTCCTTCCTCGAAGGCACAACACCCCAATCAAACCCTAGCAGCCTCGACCTTCACCTTTGGGCAAGTTCGCCGCTCTCAGCTCGCCTCCTCGCCTGAACCCGCCATCCTCCACTCCCTGTAGCACCTTAGAACACCACTGCCGTCATTCTTCCTCTCCCGAGCTGCTCTCGACAACCCACTTTCCACCTTCATCCCTTTGAAACACTCCCTCCGACCAACTTTCAGCCTCGACGACAACCAAACCATCCGACTCCATCTCCCTCCTCATTTGATTCAAACCCACACAGAAACCCGTCCCGCACCTCCTCACAACCTTGCCACAAGATCGCTGTGCCGCCTCTCCAGCCGTTGCAGTCGCTACCACTGAGCCGCTGACGCCGCCGTCCACATCGCCGCTTCCCCAACTAGCAACGAAGGGGAAACCAATGAAGGGACTGTGAGTTGTTTGGATAAGTAGATGTAGATGTATATGTATATGTATATGTATATGTATATATATATATATATATATATATCTATATTATAAAACAGGGATGTTATCATGGGTTATTAGATAAGAGTTTTTGGATAAGAGATGAAAAATTGGGTATAAATGAGGGATGTTGTTAAGAGAAATTGGATAAGATAAGAGAAATTGGATAAGATAAGAGAAATTGGATAAGTTAAGAGAAATTGAGTTTGGGGGGAAACTATTTGATATGAGGTTTGAAATTTTAAATTTGAAACAAAATTTGTGGGGGGAATTAAATTTTGGGAGAAGAAAAAAGTTTTGGGGACAGTGCACAGTGCTCCCCTACCTCAGCCGTGAAATAATGGGCGGGGGGAATGAAATATTTGGGGGGAATTTTTTGTTCTCTCTCCTTCGATCTTCTCTCTTTCTCACTCACCCGAACCCTCTATCTCTCCCCCTGCCGTAAGCCCAACCCCTTGCACAGTGCTCCCCTACGCAGCCACCCCTCTTCCCCTCCGCCCCACGGCCAACCCTCTTCCCCTCCGCCCCACAGCCACCTCTCCCTATCACCATCGTTCAGCTTGAAGACTTCGAGGAGAACGGCAAACTCAACTGTGCGGTCTGGATCCTGGAGCTGAGGGTGGCGATCTGCATTCTCTTCCAGCAGCTCGGCCAATTTCAGTCGGTTCCATCTTCAAGGTTCTTTTCAAAAAAATCCAATCTTTCTCGAGAAATTTTGTTCAGAGTCGTATTCAACATGTCTGAAGCTTTGATATTTGAAATCCAGGTTATTCCGATGACAACAACAGCTGATGTGCATAAAAATATTGTTTTATTGGCTTTTCAAACCATGGAGAAGATTGTCCGAGGTTATTTTTCCTATATAACTGAGATATAGACTACTACTTTCACAGACTGTGTCAAGTTCCTTAATGCTATTGCATTTCTTTGATTCTGTGTTGTTAAACTTGCAGTATATTATTTTGTTGTCAGCCATAATAATGATGTCAGCCTTAAGAACATGGAGTGCCATTCAGAAAATAGAAAAGCTGCGAGGTTCAGTCCTAATTTGCACTCCATTTTTGAACTTACATATATTATTTTCTTGCCACATGTTGGTGACTTTTTATTTGTTTATTTTGTTGTCTTTGATTACTTCTTTTGGCAGTGAATAAGTTCATTTTTTTGTTTGAATGTCCATATGCCATTATATCTGTGTCTGTTTGGATATTGCAATATAGGGTATCCTGTCAAAAATACAATTCTGTTTGGATATGTTGTTTGTTATTTCAAATTTTCAAATTTTCAATTTGCATTATCCAAACAGACTAAAAACAGACTAATTTTAAATTTGCATTATCAATTTTAAATTTTCAATTGCTATTGAAGATGATAATTCTGTTTGGATATGTTGTTTGCATTATTCAATTTTCAAATTATTGGATGGATGTTGTGTTGGGAATTCAAACCTGTCAACGTGACTAAAAACCCCAACAATTAATTCAAATGAGTGAATTTGACATGCAATTTGAATTCACTCAAAATTCAGTAATGTGATAAACTAACCTGTGATAAACTAATAATTTCAGTAATGTGATCAATTTTTGATGAGTTAATTTCAGATAAAATTCACTTCAAATTTGAATTTAAATTGATCACTTTACTGTGATAAATCAAATTTGAAGTGATAAATCAAATTCACTTTACTGTGATCATTGATAAATCAAATTTGAAGTGATAATCTATTAGTGAATTGATTTGACTTACAATTTGAAGTGAATTTGATTTATCATAAGTTAGTCATTTGCAACCCCTTCCGTCCGTTATGGGTGTTTTTTCAGTGATAGCATGTTCAACTGGTTTGATTCGACAGAATTGATCTCATATGATGGGTTTGATGGGTCTTTCCTTTTCTCTTTTTTTGGAAAATTATTTCCAGATGGGTTTGATCTCTCAGCATGTTTATGTTATAGGCGGTGATGTTCTTGGGTAGTTATGATGGCATCTCAGATTTTGATTTTTGATTTTAATTTGATATCATTAGTTTTAATGTATGAGTTTAATAGTTTATTATTGAGTTCTGACCTCATGGACATAAATCTTTCATGGATCATTGAGAGTATGAGGTTTTGTTGGGTTCTTAGAATTGAGAGTTTGAGGGTTTGTTGGGTTCCCAAATTTGAGAGGTTTCACTGATCATGTACCTGGTGCTGATTTCGGTTTATGGGCTTTAGCTCTGCATGTTGTTGTTGTTGATAAGTAGAAGTTTTGTTGACTGAGGTATAACTAACGATGCGTTTGGTGATTTTTGGGATTATGTTGCAAACATTGAAATGCTGGGGTTTGGTCTAAAGACGCATGAATGAATTATTTTCTTATGTTTCTCGATCATCATGTTGTTCCTAATGTGGGGTAAGTTGGAGTCTGATATGTATAAACAAAAAGTTGATGGTCTATGTGTGAAAAGTGATTGATTAATCTAATGCTTTTTTGTGATTCCTTATAATTTGAATGCAATGTATGAAGGCTATTTGCTTCCTAATTGTCTTGGGTTTTTTCGAATTTTCCTAAGGTTATAGTCTTATCTAAAAGCGATACAATTCACCTTCTCAAGTGCGTTAATTACCATAGTTCTTTTGTAATTCTGTACATATATGTTACAAGACTCTAAACTTGCATTTCTTCATTACTTGACATAGTTGTGCTTACAACTTTGATAATATGAAGACAAAGGCTCCTCAAGTTGCAGGTGCCATCCATACTGATTTTGAAAGTGGTTATATATGTGCAGAGGTTATGAAGTTTGATGACCTTAAAGAGCTGGGCAGTGAATCAACAGTAAAGGTTACCTGCAAGTACAGGCATGAGGGAAAGACATACATATTTCAAGATGCAGGCATTATTTTCTTCAAATTTAATGTTTCTTGGGGTGAGAATAAGTAACCCTGTCACAATATGGGTGATTATTGGCATACGAGAAAGCGGTGTAGCTTATTGCACCATGTCATTTCCAAAATATGCTCAGAGTGTTTCGTTCTTATTATCTCGCTAACGAGTACTGCCTTAATGCCTTGAAAGTAAATAGACAAAGAAATTGGAAATTGAGTTCAGGAGGCAACATTTTTTATGTTTGCATAAAATTGTAAGCGAGACCGGCTTTATATTGGAGATATTACATCAAAAATACTTTGATAATTTGATATGACCCCTGATGGCAGTTTTATGAGACAGTGAATACAATGGAAATTTTACTAGCAATGCAGTGGCACTTCCAATTACACGGTCAAGGCATTAATTGAGAGTCTGTTGTATATATATGCGGTGCCAAAATTGAGTGTATGGTGTATGTATAAGGTCCCAAAATTGAGAATTTGAGGTATCTGGGTTCTGATGTATGAGGTCCCAAAATTGAGAGTATGGGTTCTGTCTTTGGTGTATGAGGTCCCAAATTTGATGTATGAGGTCCCAAAATTGTTCTAACTTTGTTGCTTGGTTAGTAACAGGTGTGGTTGTGGTCAATTGAGTGTTGATAAGAGGAAGGGGATGCTTGCTTGGGCGTCCATTATGGCTGCAGTATTTGGAAGAACAAGAGGTTTTAGTTTTTGGACCATTTATTCCTTTTTTTTGGGTTAAATGCATTTGCTAATGTTTAGTTTCAACTATTATTTTTAAAAAACTTTGTGGATTCCTAGGCAATCGCAGGCAAAGCTGAAGGAAGCTGCAGATTTTTAATAAACATGACTCTTACAGAGCTGACAATGGTATCTAAGAATGGTTTAGTTCTCTTCACTGGTAAGTTCTTAAAACTCGAGTTGCAACTTTATATGTGTCACTGTTGCATTGTTGTTGTCCTTTCTTCCCCGTAGTAACTTTTATCTGTGGTTCTTTCTGTAGTTACGATCTTGGTTGAATTATACCTTAACATATAGTTAGATATTGAAATTTGTGTTGTTCAGCAAGTTATACCAATTAAGCACAAAGCAATTATTCTTTTTAAGTAAGTGCCACTTATAGCTTACTGGACTAAAGCCCCCAATGATTGGTTTTTTATTGTTTCTATTTTGTTTATTTGGTGCTTTGACCAATATGCATATTATGCAGGTTTTCCAAGTCACCACAAGTTAAGGGTATCTAAGCAATCTAAATCTGGGAGAATGGTAAGTTCTTCAATCAACCAAATCGCGATTTACATGTTGTGGTGCTACAAGTCAGTTTCATTAGTGCTGCTGCACGGCTTAATATTTATGCTGCTTTAAATACTTGGTTTTCCATCATGAAAATGTTTGATGTTTTTATCCTGCTTCTGTATGATCTTACAAGAAAGTTTCTAAAATCTTGGGAACACATTATCGTTACTTTTCTCATTTACATGCATTCATATAATTTTAATGCATAGTGTTATCAAGAATTTAATAACCATGCAAGTTTAGTTAGACATGTGAAAGATTACCATATTGAGATAATGAAATTCATGCTCTCCAGAAGGCCAAACTGCGGAGTCCATCCTGGTGGCAGAAATATTTTCTTCAGACCAACCTGGAAGAGGACGAAGCTGCGACAAAGAATTTTGAGGAAGCCAGAAGTAAGAGCTCATACATATCAAGCTGCCAAATCTTTCATCTAAGCACCTAGCTATCGGTTCCACTAGCTATCTAAGGTTTCAGATAAAGATTTCATATGGTCAGCACCGACAGGAACCCTAAGCAGTGACTAGGCAGGACTTTTGCTCGCTATCCATTTTTCGATATGTGGAAGCTTATTTACCTGAATCTAAGTACAATATAATTAATTAGACTGATCAATTTTTTGGTGTGTGTAGCCTGAAATTTAGGATGATTTGGAGAGGAAGCTGCAGAAAGAACAAAAGGTTTTATTTTTTAGTTGGTCGATAGGTATGTGGGGTTTAATTAGTCTGTTGATTTTTTAGTTGAGATCTTTCTAGCTCTCTATCTTCTGCAAGGTGCAAAAAAATTGGATTTTGATGTTGGGTTGCTTTGTTAAATTGCTTTACATGTGTGCTAAATTTACACAAGTATGTTGTGGGCGATGGCTATGATTTGTGTGTAAATTTCTATTTCTTTTTGTTTCTTTTGTTCCAAATTTTAGTTTTCTCATTATAGATTTTGTTTCTTTATAGCATACTGAACTGTATCAATGCCCGGAAGTGGTGCTTATTTCTAAAATTTAGATTTTATGATTCAAGAGAAGAGCAGATGCACTTTATGTATTGGTCACACATACATTGGATTTTTCCAACAATTTTGCTATTAATCAAGCCAACATTTACGATAGTGTTGAACTACATTTTCTTCACATGTTTGTTTGAAATGCCATATGATTCTATTACTTCAACAAATTATTTAGTTTGGTTACAGATTGAAGAAGAGTCGGTCATGTGAGCCAAAGAGCACACCATATGGTCAGGTACAATGAAACTAATATAAATTTAAGTGTATGTATTCATGCAAGTTGAGCTCTGTTGAAGTGACTCCTGGATTTATCGACGCGGATCTATACAGGATTATGTAGAGAAGCCTTTCAATTTTGTTCTGATCGATGTCACATGTCGCAATTCATCTGCAATGTATAGATGTTTGAAGGTATTTATTTAGCTTCCTTTGTTGCTTTGATGATATATTATATTCATTCAGCAGACCTCTTCTACATGAAGCACCAAGTGTTGCTCTTCTTTGAAAACTATTTTATTTTACTGCTACTTAGAAAGTTCATAAAATGTGGCACGTTCTAAGTATTCTCTGAAGGGGGATTACCTACTGATTAATATTGACTATGGGACATGAAGAAACACTAATGACTTTCAGTCCAGTAGACTTTGGTTCTGGGGCGGTTTCTTTGTTATTCTTGGTACCATACATTCAAAACTAGGAATCATGTGACCACTGTTTATTTCAGACTACCTACAGTCTTAATTATGTATAGAGATTGACGTAATGAATAAAACCTTAAACTTCTCATAAATTTTTCTTAAATATCCCGTGTAAACATGCATCTCAACTTCCATGCTTCCATCCTGATATGTAACATCCCCATGTAAACATGCATCTCAACTTCCATGCTTCCATCCTGATATGCACAGGTAACATCCACAAGTAACATGCATCTCATCATCCAGATTTGATCTCAGCTGATATGTTTCAATCATGAAACCATGCTGCAGATGCATTAAAAAGTCAATATCAGTTTACCTGAAGCCTGAAACCTGAAATGAGAATTTTTTTTAATGTTGGACATATTGATACATGAAGCAAACTTAAAAAAGATGAAACTCCTTACATATTGATTACCTGAAGCCTGAAACTTCAAAAAAATTGAATGACGGACATAATGATACCTGAAGCTTGAAACCTGAAACTTTAAAAAAAATTGAAGTCTGAAACCTGAAACTGCTTACAGTTTATTCAGTTTGGAACATGTGGATCACTCTTTCAATTTGAAATTTTTGTATCCTGACTGAATACAAAATCCTGAAATATTCCTGAGAAATGGATGCTCAACTATAAATCCAGGACATGCCCATAAAGCTAAAAGATTAAACTCTTACATTGCCATTAGAAGACTTGACATGAGCAACATCTCCTCTGATAAATAAGAGTACAATAAAAGTTACTCTATTTTCACTGCTTTCATTGGCTGCATCCTAAATCCAACAATTCACAACAAAAACTGCCGAGTGACATTTACCGCCGAAATAGCTGAGAACTCATTTGACAAAACAAAAACTGCATTATTGCCCATCGAAAGAGGGATCGAGATTTTTCTCCAGAACGTATTTAATGAACCAGGGAAGGAGGGATCACGATTTAGGCTAGCATATGCATTAATGAACGAAAAAATATCATGGCATCTATACCCTCATTAAAAAATTGAACTATTAGCAGCAACAAATGCTTTATGGTGTGTGTGTATTGGGTTTTGCTTTTACTTTTAATAAGAGACTAACCAAATATTTAAGATAAACTCAAGGTAATGCGATTGATAAGTTTAAGACAAATTTATGTTGATCCGAATAGCCCGAACTCAAGGCAATGAGATGCAAATTATTCTGTAAACAGTGTTTTGTACAAAAGTTGGATTAGTGTCCATACCAAGTGGTCTGCAAATAAAATTCAGTGGTTTCTTCCTTTTCGATAAATATTGTTTGATTTCTTTTCTAGCATGCATCAGACGTAACCTAAAACCTGATATGTATTACACAGCTATTAACAGCATTAAAGGAAACGATATAGTCTTGATGTATTTGTCTTCAATGCGTGCTAATGTGTTTATGAATGACCAATTCAAAATGTTGGTGGCTAAAATCTGTGTTAAAATTGGGTTCATTAGTGTATGATTTTTCTGTTGTAGTGATTTGTGAGGGTCTCAATTCAAATTGAATGAACTTGACTTTGCAAAATCAGCAATATCTGAAATGCAGCTAGAGCTTCTGTGATATATTTAGAAGCTCACAGCAATATCTAAAACACAGTTCAACATTTGCTGCCTGTATTTTCCACATTTTGCACCTCCATTAACATTTCTCATATGCCATGTAACAAAGAAATATGGACTCTGTGTGTATAACAGATATAAACATATGTTAATGAGAGTAAATGACAAATTCTCATCAGTGTGTACTTAGATTGTATAAGGAAAATTATGTGGTTTCATTTACTCTTCTGATTAAAAACCATGTCCTTTTATTGCACATATTTTCTGATTAAAAATTGATGGTGCTGAATAGTTTGATTGGGCACCCTGTGCTGAATAACATCTTTTGAACTGATTTTTGAAGATTTGATTGAGTTAGGTGAATTGATGTATCTTTTATTTTGTTGTAGCCGACGGAAGATAATGGAGCGACGCATGTGCCCATCAATATTGACCTGCACAGAGATGGGTCGCTTAGTAGCAAAGCGATCATTTTGCAGATCGACAATAAATTTCAGTTGGTTTCTGCAGTGTTGTCTACTTCGAGTGGTAATTTAATATATGAAGCGTTTTGATTTTTTTTTTCTATGATGATGTAGGTTTCCTTAGGCATTCAATATTGACTTTGCACATATTTTCTGATACCTGGGTTTTGTTGATTACGGCTTGGGGCGGGGTACTCTCTCTCGCTCACGCTCTACTCGACTGCGATCAAAATATGAAGAAGATATGACGAAGAAGCTCGATAATTGGTTTCCCGCTGCAAGTTCTTCTATCCTTCTCTCCATTTAAGACTGGTGTTGGGATAACATAATATTGTTTTATGGCACTTGACTTTATTTCAGGTTGTGCCTTGAATGCCATCATTATCATTTCTCAGCCCCCAAAATTTCTCAAATTTCTAATATGGTTTGATGAAGTTGTGATTTTTGTTGATTTTATTGTTATTTTGTGGGCAGAGGCAAATGTCGGTGGTTTCAGGGAAGCACAGGGAGAAGATGGAGACGAGGAAGCACAAGTTTACCGACATCAATGATCCACAAACATGGCTGAGTGCTGGCCAAGCCATTTCAAGCACCTTGACCTTGCTAGGCACATGTTTCATATTGGATTTACAAAGATCGTGCTCTCTATTATGTGTTGTGTTTGCTTCAACTACTCCAAAATTGCTATGCAGGAAGCTTGAGTTATCATTGAAGAATTGAATGAACTAGAGATGAACCAATATAAGTTATAGTATTTGGAAGTTGTAGGTGTAATATTTTTTTGTCCTATTTGCATTGTTAGGAATAATTATTCTGTTGTTGGAAAATTTTTGGATGGTGATGTATCATATAAATACTATGTTTGCTATAGAAGAATTTTCGTTATATTTGAAAAAAATGTCATGTAAGTGGAATGTTGTGCTATAAGAAGAAATGAATGGATGGAATTAAACTTTGCCAACAATTCATATGAAATTCTAATATTGAGTTGTTTTTTTCTTTTGATATTGCAATTTTTTGCTCTGTAAGTGGAATGTAGCAATTTGTTTTCTTTTGACATTGAGTTGCTTTCAACTCCAGTTGATAATGTAGTAGCTACTTAAACAAGATACTAACATTAAGTAACTTTCTCTCTTCCCTTTGGTTTTTTCCAACTAGAAACTATTGAAGTTTTATGTGCGTTGCATTTAGAATCTATTATATAAAACACAGCTGGTTTTGAATCATAGGGCTGACTTGACAAGTCCCAGTCATCAACGATCAGGATGCATCCACATCCTTGGCATCCAAGGGTTAAGATTTAATTCTAGGGAAACTTGAACTTCTGTTGGGAAAATCAAGAAGTTGAAATCTTGGGGTGAGGGGGAAATAAAAAACGCACAGCACCCAACACAAAACACACAGCATCCAAGGGTCAACGTTTTTTGTTTTTTTCTTTGGTTTTCGAACCCACACCCCCACAATCAATACATTTGCACAGAATACTGACCCTTTCCCCCTTTTGCTAAAACCCCT
Organism: Scilla litardierei; assembly: GCA_030789695.1. NCBI lineage: Eukaryota > Viridiplantae > Streptophyta > Magnoliopsida > Asparagales > Asparagaceae > Scilla > Scilla litardierei. The sequence goes on along the minus strand of CM061142.1, from coordinate 289,111,858 downwards.
CACATTTCACTCTTTACCCACCCCCACACTACCCACATACAAACACATACTTATGCACTTCTCCCCTTCATTTTCGTGCGTTTCTCTTTTGGCCCAGGACCCCTACACCCTACCAAAACACTCATCCACACTTATGCAATTCCCCTTCATTTTCGTCCGTTTTCTCTTTTGTCACAAGTTAAATTTTTTTTCCTACACCAGAAGGCGCCCGTGCCGAAGCTAAACTTTTGTTCGTTTAAATTTTGGAGGGGGAAATAATTTCTGGGGTGAACAAAGATTTTAAGGGGCCGCACCGAAGCTAAATTTTTGTTCATTTAAATTTTGGAGGGGAAATAATTTTTGGGGAGAACAAATATTTTGAGGTGATATCTTAAATGAATCGCATCGAAGGCGCATGCGCTATTTTTTGCTCTAATTTATTGTTCCGCATCGAATTTATTGTTCTATGCTAATTTGTTGTTCCGTATAGAAGGCGCCTGCGCCGAATTTATTGTTCCGGGTCCGAATTTGTTGTTCCGTGCTAAAGGCTCACACGCCAAAGGCGCCTATCACGCTAAATTTTTTAACGATAATTTGTTATTCTATACTAATTTTTTGTTCCGCGCCGAAGGCGTCCACACCGAATGCGCCCGTGCCGCTAAATATTTTTACCTAATTTGTTGTTCTTTTAAATTTTGGCTATGGAAATAATTTGTTGCGGAACAAAGATTTCGCAGGGAAAAATCTTAAATGAATCGTGCCCGCGGGCACGGGTTATGACTAGTACATATACATATACTAGTCATAACCCGTGCCCGCGGGCACGGTTCATTTAAGATTTCCCCCGCGAAATCATTGTTCCCCGAAAAATTATTTACACAGCCAAAATTTAACACAAAAATAAATTAGCGTAAAAATATTTAGCGGCATGGTCATCTTTGGCGCGGAACAACAAATTTGGCACAGGCTCCTTAGGCGCGGAACAACAAATTCGGCGTCGAACAACAAACTTGATGTCCGCGCCTTCGACGCGGAACAACAAATTAGCGTAAAAAATTAGCGGACGCCTTCGGCGTGGGCCGCGCCGGAACAACAAAGCTTAGGGTATTTTTACGCTAATTTGTTATTCCGCTAAATTGTTTTACGCTAAATTTTTTATTGTGTTTAATTTAATGGATCATGCTTCTCCACAATGTTTTCCAAGGCACTTCTAATTTCAAAGTTTTGGTTCCCAAGACACTTTTCCCACCAAAATTTAAGTTTTCCTACTAAAATTTTCACAAAATCCAATCTCAACCATTGATTTACCAAGATCAAATCTCAGCCACTTTATATCTTATCCTAGTCAGCCCTAGAATTCAAAAAACTTTGTCAAATGTATAATATATATAGTATATAACCCATGCCCTAAGGGCACGGTTCATTTAAAGTATTCACCATCAAAATTTTAGATCCCCTAAGTTTAAACGAACAACAATAAGTAAAGCGCAATAATTGTTATTTAGTTCACCTAAAAAATTTAAGTCCCCTCAAACTCTAGTTCACACCAGAGATTTAGTTCCCCTTAAAATTTTATTTATTTAGCTCCCTCAAGATTTAACATGTGCCATATGGGCACGGTTCAATTAAAATACTACGCTCCTCAAAATCTTGGATCCCCAAATTTTAAACAAACAACAATAATTAAAGCACAATAATTGTTATTTAGGTCAACCAAAAATTTTAGTCCTTCCAAAATTTAGTTTCCCATTCATTTAAAATATTCCCCCTTAAAATCTTGGATTCCCTAATTTTAAACGACCCACAATAATTAAAGTGCTATAATTGTTATTTAGTTCATCCCAAAAATTTTATTTCTTCCCCAAAATTTAATTTACTCCAGATTCAATTACCCCCAAATTTTATTTTCCCCATAGAATATAATTTAAGGTTTTTAATTTTTGGTTGCTAAAAAATTTGCCTGTGTTCACCCTCGATGTTTTAGTATCAAAAATCATTTTTATCACTGTAGTGCTCATCATGCTTCCGGTGCATCGTTTATGAAGAATACCTCCACCAACATGTTCATGGGCGTCGCTTTGGCTAATACTGTAACGGATTGGATCAATGCGCTTGTATTGACATTTTATGTCAGTTATTATACAGAAGGTAAGAATTCGTGGAATAGATTCTCAAGAGAAGCTTCATGTAATACTCAGCTTTGTCAAGCTTGTTGTTCCTTCATCCGCTATCATAACCTGAATATCTTGCCCCTGGGGTGTCATGGTGCTCTTCAAGTAGGATTCTAGTCATGGTGGCCGGAGGACTGATAATGATCCTTTGTAGAAACAGAATCGACCTTACCTTTGGTAGTGGAGATTATTAGCTTGCCCATTAGCTAGACTCTTCTTGGAGTCCAGGATGAATGGATCAGCTGGATGCATTTCTTCGATTCCCTTTCACCAATCTACTTGCATCCTCACCATAGCCTACAAAGTGATAGTTCCCCAATACTCCGCATCTCTTCTGGATAGCCAGTCAACAACTACATTTTTCTTCCCTTTTTGTACTCCGCCCCATAGAAACCCAAGTAGTTTTGTTAACCATACATTCCATGCTTCTGTTATCTGCCTTTGATTTAACATGTATTTCAAAAATTTCATGTGATGTTTTCAACCCCATATTCCATGTGACATTTTCAAAAATTAATATAACCATAAACTGTTTATCTCCAACTCATTATATCATCCTATTGAAGTTCAATTATTTCCCTATTAAAATGTTAATATCAAATTTAGATTGTATAGCAGTAACCTATTTAATACACAGATTCAACCTATAAATATATCATATTTATTCATCTTCACTCAACTAATGCAAACTGTGGGTTACTATTTTACAGAACCAAAAAATTCACAATTTCTTGGAAAACTAAAAATGTTTTCTACTTTGTTGCACAGACACAGACACACCGAGACGACACTACGTGGTTAGCAATAAGAAAATACTAAAACCATACCCAAAATAAAAGGGTCATGTCCAACACAACACGGCTGCATGGTTGCATTGGGTATACTGCCTAGTTCATCGACATTTAAATGCCATTTAAGTATTCCCAAATCATCAATTACAGCAATTATTGCTTCTCTCTATGTCAATTCTTAGGGGATTTTTTGGGTGGTGTTTGCACTGGCGAAGCGTTTGATTCCTTTGCTCAATAGAGTTCTCGTGGAGAAGATCGTGCCCCCTACGAAGATTGGCGATGTGAACTTGCTCCCTGAGAAAACCGCCAAGCTAAACTCTGTGAAAGTTTTAGCAGTTGGCCCTGGTGCTCGTGGCAATGATCAATGATGAGAACCTTATCCCTGTTTCTGTGAAGGCGGGAAATGTTGCTCTTTTGGCTGAATATGGGGGGGACCGAAGTAAAGCTGGCTGATAAGGAGTATCATTTGTTCAGAGATGATGACATTCTTGGCATGCTACATAACTGCTGCAAGAACACAAAGTTGGCATTAAACTTGGATACATAGTTTCTCAAGCATTTTTCCATATCAAGGCTACGGCAGATGTAAAATGATGTTAGACTAAAAAAGATCTTCATGATCCCCTTCAGTTTTCTATTGAATTACTGGGAGTGCTTTGTGGCTTGCTTTGCCATGGTGATTTGTATGATGGAACTGAATTTTTGAATGATGGAATGGGAAACAATCATCACTTATGAACAATAATAATCTAGTTCTAGAGAACATTTGTGTTTTCCTTTCCGATTAAAAAAAGTATCCACAAATCATCATAAAAGCATACTAATTTGAAATATATAAGAACTTTGAACCATTCAGTCAAAAATGAAACTTGTGCCATAAAATTGAACAAATTATTAGCAAACAGACTTTCAAAAAATATAAACATTAATAATCAAGTTAATATAATTTACCAATAAGATTTTTGTCTGTAAGCACATCCAACAAAGGATCTGTTACCAAATTTACCCAATAATCACAGTCAATATCCCAAAAAACATGTAACAAACAACCACACAAATATAACAATTAATTATTAACCACACACGAATTGCATAATGACTCAAACATTAGGGTTAGAGCAACATTGTGTGAACATACTTTAATAGCATTGTGCTCGTTTCTAATTCTGCACTTGCAAGCTACTACCAAGCATGCTTGATTCATTAGTGAGGCCTCTCAAACTTGGCCATGCACCCCTGAGAGGGATGCAATTTCATTTTGAGCTGAGGTTCTAACTACTACGGCTGCCACTGAAGAATTTTGCATGCCATGTTATGAGCACCGAATCTTGTCAATTACCATTTAGCAGACCCCCTAATTTCCTCGTCAACACTCAGAGCATAGCACTCCAAATGGCTCTGCCTCCTTCGCCGAACTTTCTGTGAACATACTTTATATTCTCTATGGATTTACAAATCCCGCTACAGCTCCAATCAAAGGATGATATGCATTCCTTCCCTGCCTAAGCCTTCCACTCACAGTCTTGCAAGAGGAAAAGAGTTCGTGAGTACACTGCTGCACATATTCAGAAGGAAAGAACCAATAGCAGTTCGGAGAAAAAATGAAGCAAACCAGGTGGGGTTTAGCATCACATGTTGCGCTCATCAATGTGATCGACATCTAGTCCGATAAACCAAGCACCAAGGGTTACATCTTCCTCTTATTGCAAATGGGGGAATACCGAACTACATCAAATCTTCCTTTGTAGATGATCTTTTAACCAAAAATGAATCTTTCAAACAAAAAATATTCAATTAGATATCAAGTAGCAATCAAATCTTTAACAAAATAAACCACAAAATATTTACCCCAAATCATAAGCTTCATAAACCACACAAAAAAAATTCAGCAAGGTAATTATTTTTATTTTCAGGCGATCACAGCGAGATGTGATATAAACAACATAATTCAGCCACTTCTATTGGAACAGCACAAAAGAGCTCAAAGGAGGGATGCAAAAAGCATGAATACAACAACTTGAATAGTCGTTCTCAGGTAACAATCATGTATAATCCCAATATAAGTGTAATTGTTTGGTACTTTTTGTGGTTATCCCTTAAGAAATCCAAATATCATTTCTCCAAAGCATAAGAGAGGAATTGTCAGAATAGATTAAAGGCTTCCAACTTAGTGACTAAATGTAAATTTTTTTCATAATGATCAAACATACAAAAAAATTAAAGGCTTCTATTTCCATGGTTAAACATACAAAAAAAATTGGAAGCTTTTTCATAATGATCAAAACATCATTTTCAGACTAAAACTTTTAGTCTATCTAAGGATGCATAACCACTTGACTATTCATCAGTCATGTAAATAATATTCAACTAATTGTCATTAGTCATGTAAATAATAATAACTAATTGTCATTAGTACTTAATAGGTATTTGATTTGTAATTTAGTGTCGTCTTTGTTCAAAATGCTATTTGTTACCTGATGAGTTAGGATTATGCAAAAAAAGTAGGTGTATACAGAAAGTAATTTATATCATGAATGCTTGCATAGTTTCTTATAACTATGCTATGTAGTTATGCTCATTAGTCATAGGTGTATACAGAAAGTAAGTGTTTTTTCCCAGTGGGAAGCTTTGGGCAGACAAATATAATCACAGAACCTAAGTGATTTCACTTTTGAAATCAAAACGAAAGGGAAAACATCAAATATAATAAAAGTAAAGAAAAACAAAAAAGGGTAGCCAAAATTAATGGATCATGCAATATTAAAATAGTCATGTGCATTGGACATTTTCATAAAGGATATATGTACTTGAACACTGAAGATATTATACCATTATCATATTCTACATTTACTCAGATGGATGACGGTTATCTATATTTGTTATAAAGCACATATGAAATAGGAAACGGGTTGTATCATACAATATGGACTTGAGACACAAATTTCCACAAACCATATAGTGTATATAACTCCTCTAGGAATCTAAGCCTCAATTGCAATGATAGATTTCAGTATAAATCCAAGTTGTACTTAGAGTAAGACAGTAAAAAAATGCAATACTACAAATACTTATTCAAGAAATGCTAGGGATTTTGCTTACACTTCATAGCAAGGTGAGGTGTGAAAAGCTTTAGTCATATATATCATTTCCATGACAATGGTCACAGTAAGGGGTTTGGCAAGTCGGTAAAATAATCCCAATTAAATAACACGTGCATCTTTATGAAGCGACTATCCAAGAAAGCAAAAAAAAATAGATAATTGATAGATATAAAACTGAAATAAAGCTAAGATAAAGTTAGAGATGATCCTACCTATACATATCAATAGAACTTATACGCAAAGTTTGGCTGCTGCTTATAAATTCCAAAAGAATACTCTGAGGGCTGGCACTATTTGCATCAGAATTCTTTTCTTACTTATGAAAGGAAATGATCTTTCTGGTGGTTTCAATCTGGAAAAGTAAACAACTAAAAAATGAATGTAATTCATTGCTAATATGTGTTTCATTATACACAAACATTGGTATCAAAAAATCTGTGAAATTGGCACGGGTTGTGAGCAATAGTCTTTTGAAAGTTCAATATGTACCTGTTTTGCTCAGGAAATAGAGGATCTTCAGTTTCTGTTGCTCGCCCCTTCTTTTGCTCGCAAAAATCTGTGAAACACATGAGAAATATGGGATCTTCAG
>CM061142.1:289089727-289104727 GCA_030789695.1 Scilla litardierei | reverse complement strand
AAGAAATTCAAAAAGAAAATAAATTTATGCAATCATAAACAATCAACACAAAGGTAAAAGAGTATCAGAGTTTAGAATTCTTTATGGTGATGCATATGTTGGAAATAATAGGCTCTCAAAAGCCTTTATTTCACTCCCACTAACTTTTTAGTCCCACATTGCTTGGACAATTTCTTTGGATGTGTTTATTAGGGAGTTGTTGAGACTTGGGGATGTGTCCCAATGGGTACGACTCTTTTGTGAATGGGAGAGGACTTACATGAGTATGAGCTCAAACACACACACGCGTTCGCCGCCCGTTGGTCGTGTCGTGTCGTGCTCCTTTCCTTTTTTGGACATAGCCTATTATTATATCAGTTTTAAAACGTTCTAATGGCCTTTTGATTGCAGCTGTTAATGTCCAAACGGCCACTTGATTTTGATTGCAGCTGTTAATGTCCAAACAACTATTTGAGTTTGATTACAGCTGTTAATTACAGCATTCAACGTGATATTAATTTTAACCATTTGAATTTTGTATCATCTTTTGTTGATATTTATAAATAGCTGTGTCTCTTCCTTGTTTTTGACACGAACATTTCCTTTCGCTTTCTTTCAAAATTCATCTCTTCATCTTGTGCTCCTGTGTAGCTGTACTGTGCAAACTCCAAAGTTTTTGGCCGCGAGTGGTCGCATTCAGAGACTAATGCGTTAACCTTGTGGAGCAACTGGCGATATCGATTACCACTGAGGTCGCAACATAATGGCTTTCAAGTCAGTGGTCGTCCCACGACACAGTCGTTGTTCTTCTGATAAGTATTCTATTCATCAGGCTTTGTTCCTTCACTCACACATACAGTCTACTCTTTTGCTCTGTTCATTCGCCCTAAAGCCATAGTCATACACCTCTTTTATCCAACAATTTTGAAAGCAATTAAAATTCAGTATTACTATGGCATATTCAGTACTTATATGTTAATCAAATAAATAAGCATGAATACGTGATAAATCCAAAATAAAACAACACACAAAACTTGGTAACGCGGTTCGGTGCGCATACCTACATCTGCGGGGCCACGCCAGTAAATAGATTACTCCACTATAATAAAAATGATTACAATCACTAATATCAGATTTCTATTAGGAAGAGCATACCTCAATACAAACCGCGATGGGTGATCTCAATCAACCCCATGGAATAATCTATGCAAGCACCCCTTGCATGCAAGATCTCCTTGCACAACCGACTAGATCAACTCCATTGATCCATGCCTTAAGTAGCCGTCGGCCTCCTTCCCATGATATACGAATACCAATTTTCCAAAAGAGATAAAACCCTAGAATAATCCGCATGGCCCTTATATATTCCAGCCTCCTTCAATTTAGGAGCTGTTATGGAAAACAGCTCAAATAGAATCCCATGCAGCTTATTCCTTCAGCAAATCTAGGAACTACTTAGGGCAAGTGATCCCGCACATATCAGAGTCCATCAACGGTTGTAGTTAAATGACTGAAGTTAAATCTTCATCAGATATTTTACTAGAATAACATACAACAGAATATCTCGAGAGAATCTAGAAAAGCAATAAAAGATCCGAAGCTGTTTACAATAATAGATCTTCAATACCAGAAGTCATAACTTCTTTTCCACGAAGCCAATGCCACATGTTGCAATTAATGTTGCAACTTGACTTACAACATGATCCTCAGAACTTACATGTTGTAACTGTATTGTGACATGACAATTGGCATGATCTATAATATGATCTTATCCATCAAGATTACCAAGATCCCACTGAAATAACCAAGTGCCACTAATGACAAAAATTCCACACCACGTGTGACCCAACAAAACCCATTCTTGATCTTTCTAAGGGGTATTCACAAAAAATACCCTAATGTTTGGGCTATCTTTCAAGTTTATACCCTGAACTTTTAAGTTGTACATATTTAAACCCTAACGTTATATGTCGGGTTTAACTTGATACCTTTTTTATTTTCCATCCAAAATACAAAAATTTGGACGATTTTACCCATCCCCTCGTTCCTCATAGGGGAAATCACAAAAAAATACCCTAACATTTACATTATATTTCAATTTAATACCCAAAACAGTAGAAAAATTGCCTCGTATGACCGTCAATATGGCGGTTAATCCAACTCTCCTTTGCTTTATGGAAACGAATTCCGATGAATCCTGTTGAAAACAAGAGGATGTGTATACCAATGAAACAAAATTAATACACCGACATCCACATATCCCTCGGAGAAAGGCTACTCAAAATCGATAGCACCCACCAGATGGCACCATGGCGTGAACATCTGGCTGGAGGAGGTCATCGAGCGAAAGGCTGTCTAATTCTATCTCCAGTATCGGGTCAAATGACCAATCTTGATCAAAATCGGGCCACTGTTGGACATGATCAGCTTCAGTCATCAAAGGAACCGAAGAAGATGGCCACGCCTCGACATCTGATGGTGGTGGTAGTACTAGCGGCAGCAAGCTAGGCAAGGCATCAATGATGGGTAGTAGTTCTTCGAGAGCAAATACATCATCGGATGACGGGCGACAATGGATTGCTAATGTCGTCGCTGCCTGACGGATCTGTGGCATTATCAAACACCACACCACCACTCCAAGTTTCATAACCATTAGACACAATCACCATGGAGCCATGTTGTTGTTGTTGTTGCTGCTGCTGTGCTGTGGTTGCTCGACTCGCCTTCTCTTTCTCCTTCCATAGAGATGATGATGCTCGTGGTGATGGGCTTACCGTTGATGCTCTAGCCAGGGGTCACGAAATCAATGCCAGCCTGGACATGCCCATGAAGACCAATGACGCAGAGCTCCATACGATAGAAGAATGTGTCATTGATGTGGACCCCGGGGATGAACGGTGGGGGATGGTCGAGGGCATCATCTCTCTCAAATGAAGAAGCTCTGCTCCCACAACAAAGGGGACAAGCGGGTCCACCCCTCTCCACACCTCCCTCCTCCCATCTCTCGGCCCGCCCGACTGCTCTCATGGCCCTGGCCTCGGCCATCTTCGTCGAGGAACAGTAAGTGCTTGCCTATCTCTTAGGCTGCTGCTGCTCCGACAAGAAAGACATAGACAAACAGAAGAACAAGAAGAACAAGATCAACCACCCCCCTAAATAGGGCTGCTCCTGCTTCAGCTACTACCAAAGCTTCTGGGCTTGTTGGGATTCTTCCCCTGTCTGACATGTCATTCATGCCATCATGTATGCGTTTAAGGAGACCTTGGCAGCGCCTGCCGAGATGATGAAGACTAAGAACATCAACCTATTCACGTGCAACTGCCACTCTGTTCACGTGCAACTGCCACTCTTTTGTAGCAAACAACCTAAACAAAATGGGATATGGTAGGCATGCCAGATGGAATGTGGTGAATTTAGCAATCTTCATGTTCTTCAAAGGTACTTGGGTGAGCAATACTGCAGTGGTGAAGTATTTGTTGTCTTTTGGGTTCGTCTGCTCCATATGGCTTCTTTTTGGCGGTTCAAACTTCTTGATCTTCATGATTGCCTATGTGTCCATTCTCGTTGGTTGGGTTATCGTCGGTACTTACTGCCTCACGAATCTTATTAAGTTGTAACGTTCATGTTTTGACATATATTTTACCCTTGTAATGTAATGCATGGTATCTCTGATTCTCAAATTGAAATAGCTTAGTGTTTTTCTATATGGTGTGGACTGTGATGCTACTCGGCATCTGCTGCTAATGAAACATTCATGTAGTTGATATATGTATTAGGTTGTTATTTGTTTTCCCTTTCAATGTTCATGTCTGCTTGCTTTCATTGTCTTGCTGGCTTAAGTTTGTGTGTTCTTTTATTGTTTCTTGTATGCAGCGAAAATGTTTTGCTTGCTATCATTCTTCTTTTTTTCCTGTGTGAGAGCAGAAATGAATATTGAACTAGTTACACACGATAAAGCAAACCCCAATGGATCATCAAGGTAATCAAATTGTAGTGCAGAAGAAGCCCTCTTGATGCACAAATGTTTGTTGTAGAACGGAATGGTCGATGGTGGCGGTGTTGGAGGAAGATGATGAAACAGTGGAAGAGAAGAAGGCATGAAATAGTGATCGCTAGGGTCACAAAAGAGTAGGTTGTTTGATTGAAATTGAGGGGAAAGAATTGACCATGAGAGAATTGGTGATATTTGGGACGATCTTCTATTTCTTGGTGGAATCCTTGGAACGAGAAGCTGAAGCCAGTGAATACGCTTAAGAAGGCAGCCGTGCAACATCGACGACGTGAGCAGACAACGCGCTGCTTGCCGGCTGGGGTCATAATTTATAGCATCCTCCCTCGAATTTCCTTCAAATCATTGTGTCGTCTCAAGTCCGTGAGCAAGAATTAGAGTCGAGCCATCTCCGACGATCATTTGTTCAAGATGCTGCAATATGGGCTCGTAGCTAAACATGGGCCCAAGCGGGTATTAACTTGAAAGATAACCCAAACATTAGTGTATTAACTTGAACGATACCCCAAACGTTCGGGTATTAATTTGAAAGATACTCCAAACGTTAGGGTATTTTTTATGAGCTTCGATCAAGGGGCAAAACACGTACAATTTAACGACGTTGTCGTCAGTTAGCCAAAACACGTAAAAAGGTATTGTTATGTACTGCTTAAACATTCAGGGTATTAATTTGAAAGATACCACAAACGTTAGGGTATTTTTGTGTGAATACCCCTCTTTCTAAATGACAAACCCCAACAAAGTGCCACTAATGACAAAACTTATTGCGTATTTGTGTGTCATGTGTAGTGTCATGACTATATTAGTGCAACATATGTTACAACATTGCGCAAAGGTTATATATTTTCTAAATGATGAATGGTAGAAAACCTCCATATATCATTCATTCGTCTTTAAAAACCACTGCATTTTGAAATTACCAAAAAAACGTACATGCACTGCACTTTAGTTCATAGAAAATTAGCAGAAAACATAGTTAGACCACACGTCAGTCCACATAAAATTTCATATACAGTGACGTTGTCTTAAGTTTTGATCAGACTAAAGTGATATGTTTTCTACTAATTTCATGGTGAAAGGGGGGTTTAAGGAAAAATGCATGGTATATAAATGTTTTCTGTGTTATAAACGGGCTTTTGGAGGCCCAATCCGTTAGTGGGTATCCACCCATTATGTAACCCTATCGCTATAAATACAGGGCTATGAATTCTATAGCCACCAGGTTTACAACACGTATCAGCACGCTCGAGGCTGAGCCGAACTTCTGCCGACGGACGAACGCGACGCGAACGGGCTTCCTTCACCGAACGTCGCTAGATCCGGCGGGTAGGATCTAGAGGTAATTTTTTCCCCTAGATCTAAATTCGTATGCGCATATGTCTAGATCCAAAATTCTTGGATCGATTGTTTAATGAAAATCAACGTTTTTATTGATTAAAAATCAACTTTTTACAATAAAAACGCTTTTTTGAAGATTAAAAATGGATTTTTTTTCCAACAAAAATTGGATTTTTATCATCTTTTTTCCCAAAACCATTAAACCCTAGGGGGATTACTCTCCGCCGTGCGGCCGGAAGCCGTCACGAGCCCCCTCCAATCCTGCGCCGCTATCGCCGCCGCTCGAAGCGGCGCGCGGCTATCGCCGCCACTCGAAGCGGCGGTGACCCCCGCCTAATTCGGGTTGAATATTGCGTATTTAACCCCCTAATTAGTCCTATGATGTGCTTATATAATGCTTAATTGCTCTCTAATATGTGCGTATTTTGTACACCCTTATTTATTAGAGAAATCACCTTATTTGTGCACAAAACATGAATTAATGAAGTATTTCTGCACTTTTTATATATTTCCTAGCACCGTCTCGATCTCACGATTCCAACGACTATTTATTTGTATTTTTCTGAGATCTATGCTAATTACTGTGAATTTTTGAATGCAGAATACCATTTAATTGAAGAAATACTTTTAAAAATACGCCGCACGAATCTTGGCGCGCCACGCGGCGCGATCCCAGCGACTCCCTCTCAATCGAACGTCGCACGATCATCTTCGGGAGGAATTATCTCAGCAGTTGGATCGCAATCCAACGGCTCACAAGCAACCAAAGAACAACATTCGCATGCGGACGACGTGGTCAATCGGGCACCGTTGATCGCTCATCGAACGGCCTGAAGCAATCCTCATATGCGAGGCGACGCGGCGAATGACGAGCCGTTGGATGATGATCCAACGGCCGATACTCTCGCCTACGCGTATCTCAGCGGAGCAAAGCGGGGGAAGATCGCAGCCGTTCGAATCTTTGATCGGACGGTCCACGATCGATCCCGAGGCGAAAACGGAGAGCTTTGGCGGATGCGGGCGCCGAGCGGTCGAAAGGGCGGGACGCGAATCTTGGAGCACACGTGGCGCTCCGAGGTTCGATCCCGCCTGAATCGAATGGCCAGGATGTGCAGCGGCAGCGGGTGCGGGTTTTAAAGTGATATTGGGTTCGGGTTTCAACCCGTTAAGCGCCCCAAACCCGCAATGCTATTATATAAGCGTATTTCTAGGGTTTTGGGGCGGATTCTGGCGTATTTTGGGACTTTTGGAGCGGCTACTGTGCGTATTTCTCCAGGAGAAAATTCTGAAAATTTTCAGAGGCTGTTCTTCCTATTCTCAGAGAGTTTTGGGTTCTAAAGTGGAGATTTGGTGATAAATTCTTGAACTTATACCCCGTATTTGGTGTATTTCTTTGTATTTTGCTACCTAAACGATGTATTTTGCTATCAAATCTGATTCTTATTGCACCATGCGTGGCTAATCTCTTTGTGCCATGGTTGTGATGTAGTTAGGAGTATGTAGTTGCTAAATTTCATGTCTTTAGCCTTATTATCATGTCTAAATTGCTAGTAATGTTGATTTCTACAACGTATTTGATGGGTATTTGCTTACTATCGATATTGTTGATGTGCCCTATGGCTAGGCCCTGACAAGACTAGCCAATTTGTGTTCTCTAATCTGAACTTATCGCTGCGATTATTGTTTAATGAGATCAACATTGCTAGTAATACGTTTAAGGCTATTTTGACTAGTTTTCATCGATTTATCTTCCGACGCCTTCACACCTTGACCGGGTGAAGCGTTGTGTGATATTAAAAGACGTGAAATTTCATCGACTATAAACTCCTAATGAACTCACAACCGTAGCATACTTGTCTCATCGAATACCAAACTTTCGTGATACCGTAATACTTGTAGGAACCACTTTCTTTGCTACAAATCCTTACACTATTCTTCACCTTCACAAAGGTGGTTGTTTTCTTAACCGTATATTTTATTTGATTAGTTGAATTTGTGTTATCTCAGATCGACTTGTCTCGAGGATTCGACTCTGGACTCTCCAGGTACTACTTGCACGATCTCCTGCGCTTGGGAGTAAAGCTCACATCATTTGAGACGAGGCAAGTTTTTGGCGCCGTTGCCGGGGACAACGGTATCTTTGATCCACATTTTCAGCTTTTCAGAGGAGTACTCGGTGAGATCCTTCCACTTTATAGTTTAGTTTTATTATTGAAAACAGAAAAAAATCTCTTTGCTAGTTTATGTGGCATAGGACCTCCACTTCACACAGATTGATAAGAACTGAAAACATGGCTAATAATAACGAACAACCTCTTGTACACCCACAAGAATTACCATTGAGTGCTACTTATATGCCCACTAGAGTTGCTTCTGAATCATGTATTGTTTTGCCTGAGGGTGCTCATTCTTTTTCGTTTAAAGCTGGGGTGATCCAAATCCTCCCCTCTTACCATGGAGAGGATAGGGAAAACCCTTACTTGCATATTAAATCGTTTGAAGAAGCATGCTTTACACAGTTGGATGGAAAAGTTAGTAATGATGTTGTTTATCTTAAACTTTTTCCATTCTCATTGAAAGACAAGGCAAAGAATTGGTTCAATGCATTGCCTCCTAGATCTATTACTTCTTGGCTAACAATGCAAACTGAGTTTCTGAAAAAATTCTTTTCTTTGGCCAGGACGCAGGCTTTAAAGAGGCACATCATGTCTTTTTCGCAGAAGGAAACTGAAGCATATGATCAAACTTTGGAAAGATTCAAGGAGCTTCTGCTGGCGTGCCCACATCATGGTTTTGACAAGGGACGCACCATTGGATTCTTTTACGATGGATTGCAGCCAAATACAAAGCAATATGTAGAGATGATGTGCAATGGAGCTTTCTTTGAGAAGACCCCGACGGAGGATTGGGCATATTTGGAGAACATTGCAGAGAATGCAAGAAGATGGGAGCCACCTTCAGAATTTGACAGGTCCATGTCTACACATCAAACAAAAGGTGGCTTGCAGGCTTTGAAGCCTGAAGATGCATTGATGGCACAAGTGGAGGCATTGGTGACGCAAAAGCTACAAAATATTGATCTCAGAGCAGCAAAGGCAGTCACATCAGAGCCATACTGCGTCATATGCGAGAAGCCAGTTCACGATACTGCCGTCTGCCCACTGATCCCAACAATTAAAGAATTGGGCAGAAATCCAGAATCAGAGGTGAATTGGGTGGCAAATCAAGGTTACAATGCAAATTGGAAGAACCAATCAAACCAAGGAGGTGCTTCATATCAGCAGAAGCAGCAGACATCCACTCCCTATTACCATCCCAACCACTCCAACTATCATGGAAAAAGGGAGCAGAACAATGAAATTCAGAGTCTCACTGCTGCAGTTCAACAGATGGCCCAGATGCAACAACAGCTCACTGAGAATTTTTCGAGATTTATAGCATCACAAGACTAAGGTAAATTACCTGCTCAGCCTATTGCAAATCCTAATACGAATCCTTCTTCTTCTTTTGCAGGAAACAACGTCAAACCATGTCAGGCAGTGACTACATTGCGTAGCGGATGTGAAATTGAAAAACCAGAAATGCCTAGACATGAACAACCAGCTGAGGAGAAAGAGGAGGTACAAGCACCTGAAAGTTTGCAGGTTGAGGAAGAGGTAGCAGAAAAAGAGCCAGAACCATATGTACCTCCTGCTCCATTCCCACACAGACTTGCTCCACCATCAAAAGACAGGTATCAGGCAGAGATAAGAGATATCTTCAAGCAGGTAAAAATTAATATCCCATTACTTGATGCAATCAACCAAGTGCCTGCATACGCTAAATTTCTGAAGGAGCTATGCACTGTAAAGCGGAGTCTAAATGTGAAAAAGAAAGCATTCTTAACACAACAGGTAAGTGCAATGGTACAACATGACACTCCTCCTAAATATAAGGATCCAGGTTCTCCTATTATCCCATGCATTATAGGAACTAAGAAATTTGGAGATGCTTTACTTGATTTGGGTTCTAGTGTTAACATTTTGCCTTACTCTGTTTATGTGCAGTTAGGATTGGGGGAGCTAAAGACGACACCTGTGGTTTTACAGTTAGCAGACAGGTCGGTAAAAATCCCACGAGGATGCGTGGAGGATGTGGTGGTCCAGGTTGACAAATTCTATTATCTCGTGGACTTTATCGTCCTTGATATTCATGGGCCACAATCAGGTAATTGCACTCCGATTATATTAGGACGTCCATTCCTAGCAACTTGCAATGCTATGATAAATTGCAGGGATGGACAATTGAAGATAAGCTTTGGTAACATGAAACTTGAGCTGAACATTTTTAAATCATGTAAGTTACCTGCGAATGTTGATGACGTGAAAGAGGTATGCTTTATTGAGAGCTTAATCGAAGACTATTTTAATGCTAAGTATGAATGTTCGTCCAATTTTATTGATTATAATTCTGACGATATTGATGAATCTTATTTTGTGCGGGGCAAAAATGAAAGATCAAGGGATGCATGGGTGCCAAAGTTCGAGACATTGCCAGTGGAATTGCCACCACAACAACCTTCAGAGATTGAGCACCCAAAGTTGGAATTGAAGCCTCTGCCAGACTATTTGAAATACGCTTTCCTTGGAAAGGATGAGACCTTCCCTGTGGTAATATCCTCTAAACTCACGCCTGAACAAGAAAGTGCTTTGCTTGATGTGCTTAGGGAACACAAAGGGGCCATTGGATGGTCTATTGCGGACATTACAGGTATAAATCCCTTAATTTGCACTCATCATATTTATCTTGAGGATGATGCCAAACCTACATGTGAGATGCAACGTCGATTAAATCCTACATTGAAAGAGGTTGTTAAGGGGGAGATTCTTAAGTTACTTGCTGCAGGTATAATATATCCTATTTCAGACAGCAGATGGGTTAGCCCCATACAGGTGGTTCCAAAGAAATCAGGACTCACAGTGGTAAGAAATAAGAGTAATGAGCATATAACGATGCGGACCACCACAGGTTGGAGGATGTGTGTTGATTACAGAATGTTAAATGCTAAAACACGAAAAGATCACTTTCCATTACCTTTCATTGATCAAATCTTGGAAAGAGTAGCAGGTAACGAATTTTATTGTTTTCTAGATGGTTATTCTGGCTATTATCAGATAGAGATTGCTCCAGAGGATCAAGAGAAGACTACCTTCACTTGCCCCTTTGGAACTTTCGCTTTTAGGAGAATGCCTTTTGGATTATGCAATGCACCTGCTACTTTTCAGCGTTGCATGTTGAGTATCTTTAGCGATATGGTTGAGAGGATTATGGAAGTGTTTATGGATGATTTCTCTGTATATGGTACTTCATTTGAAAATTGTTTATCTAATTTAGCTCTTGTCTTGCACAGGTGCCAGGAGAAGAACCTGTTGTTAAACTGGGAAAAGTGTCATTTCATGACAACTGAAGGTTTGGTTCTTGGACACCTAGTCTCCAAAGCAGGTATTCAGGTAGATAGAGCAAAAGTTGAGGTGATTGAGAAGTTGCCTACACCAAAATGCGTCAAGGACATTCGATCCTTTCTAGGCCATGCAGGATTTTATCGAAGATTCATAAAGGATTTCAGCGCCATCTCCCGACCCCTCTACCACTTATTAACTTTAAATGCTGATTTCATATGGACACAAGAGTGTCAGGTTTCATTTGATAAATTAAAGAACTCACTTGTTTCCTCCCCTATTTTGCAGGTTCCAGACTGGAGTATGCCATTTGAAATCATGTGTGATGCAAGTGACTACGCAATGGGGGCAGTGCTTGGGCAAAAGAAAGAGAAAGTTCCTTGTGTGATCTACTATGCCAGTAAAACGTTGAATGAAGCACAAAGGAACTATACTACTACGGAGAAAGAGTTGCTGGCGGTGGTGTTTGCATTGGAGAAATTCAGAAGCTACATATTGGGCTCACCTATTCTCATCTTTACAGATCATTCTGCACTGAAATATCTTTTATCTAAAAAGGATGCGAAACCTAGACTCATACGATGGATTCTTCTTTTGTAGGAGTTCAATATTCAGATCAAGGATAAGAAAGGAGTTGAGAACAATGTCGCAGATCACCTTTCTAGATTGACGGTGGGGACAGAGTCGCCTAATATTCCATTGCAAGATTCCTTCCCAGATGAGCAGCTTTTCACCATTTCTACTCTACCATGGTATGCAGATATAGCTAATTATTTGGTGACAGGTAGAACCCCTCCACATTGGTCTTCTTTAGATTTCAAACGCTTCAAGCATGAGGTAAAATCGTTCTATTTTGATGATCCTTATCTTTTCAAATACTGCGGAGACCAAATTGTAAGGAGATGTGTACCCGACCATGAGTTTGATAGCGTTTTACATTTTTGCCATGATGGGGTATGTGGGGGGCATTTTTCAGCTCATAAAACTGTTGCCAAGATTTTACAGAGTGGTTTTTATTGGCCTACAATGTTTAAAGACGCATATGCTTATTGTAAATCATGTGTGCGTTGTCAACAGTTGGGGGGAATTACAAAAAAAACATGATGCCATTGAATCCCATGCTAGAAATAGAATTATTTGATTGTTGGGGTATTGATTTCATGAGGCCTTTTCCACCATCTTTTGGATATATATTTGTATTGGTTGCCATTGATTATGTCTCTAAATGGGTGGAAGCTATTCCTTGCAGGTCCAATGACGCTTCCATTGTGCTGAAATTTTTGAAAGAGAACATCTTCTCGCGCTTTGGAGTGCCAAAGGCCATTATCAGTGATGGGGGTTCTCGTTTCTGCAATAGGCTCTTTGCAAATCTAATGAAGAAATTTGGGGTGACACATAAAGTTTCAACACCTTACCATCCTCAAACAAATGGACAAGCGGAATTGGCGAACAAGGAAATAAAGAATATCCTTCAGAAAACAGTGAATCCAACACGCAAATATTGGAGTCTTCGCTTGCCTGAAGCTCTATGGGCCTACAGGACAGCATACAAGACTATCTTATGGATGTCACCGTTTCGTTTGGTTTATGGAAAAAATTGCCATCTTCCTGTTGAATTAGAGCATAAATCTTTTTGGGCAATTAAAACACTTAATTTGCTGGATGACTCATCAAATGTTTCTCGTAAATTGCAGATCATGGAGCTTGATGAGATACGACGTGAGGCATATGAAAACGCAAGGCTCGCAAAAGAAAGGATGAAAGCTGTGCACGACAAAATGATCCTGCGAAAGGAATTCCAAATTGGAGACAAGGTTTTGTTGTACAATTCAAGACTCCATATATTTCCAGGAAAGCTGCGCTCAAAATGGACGTGACCATACTTTGTCAAAGAAGTCTTTTCACACGGAGCGGTGGTCTTAGTGAATGAAAAGGATGGCCATGAATTCAAAGTCAACGGACAACGTCGGAAACATTTTCAAGAGCTTTGGGCCAGAGAGGATACCACCATTGATCTCACAGATCCACCTTCGGGTGGTCACTAATCAGGTGTGTTCTTTCCATGACTCCCTCTCCTTAACATTGAGGACAATGCTTATTTTAAGTTGGTGGGAGGATATAAACTTTTAGTTTCTTTATGATTTATTTTTTTAGTAGTTCCCTTTTCAATTTTTTTACTTTTTATAAAAAATGGGGTTGAGTCAAGATTTATCACCAATGCTTATTACACCTAGAAATGAACCTCATGTGATGAAAATTCTCAAAATCCATTCACCACTTTGCACATATGATTTATTTTCCTCCACCACTATTGTTACATATTTCATTCTCATTCGACATGAATGCTAGTACTCATGGTGAATCTCTCTTGATATATCTCTATGGTAGGATTAAATGATGACTTAATGAATCTTGAAGTTATGAATTAGCAAGTCGTATGCTTTCAATGGAACACACCATCACAAAATGACTGGAGCATTGTTTTTTATCTCATATTCATTGCTATTTACATGCTTTGTGTGATCTTGGGTGGAAAGTCTATACTGTCTTTTGAAATGATTAGGATAACCCATTCTTGTGAAAGAATAAAGAAACGGAAGCCATCTTGCTAAGTTATTTATGCACACGCAAAAGAAAGAATGAAATAAGATGAAGAAAAATGAATGAACGAATAAATGTGTCAAAAAAAATTTGGTTGGCTCGAGTAGTACAGTCCGAGGGGTCCTTCTTGGCCTAATGCCATATTATCGTCTGATTTGGGAGCCATTGACTGGAACCTCAATCATTTGATGGGGCGATCCAAGTTATACATTTTTTCTGCAAATGTTGCTTGATGCGCGTTACGCAGAACCAATAAAATGAGAAAAGAAGAGCAAGAAAAAGTGTGCATCATTAGCAAGGCAAGAGAACTTCCAAAGCTTAAAGAAAGCACAAGATATGGTGTGATTTCCTATGAATGAAATTGACGTGTGTATGTCTTGATGCCAATCTATTTTTGCTTGCTTTGCATGATACATCTAAGCTCCAAGTTGTAAACTTTGATTGAAAGGTGTGAGCCATTGATTTTGCATACCATGCGCTATGAAGTAATGGAAAGTGAAGTTAAGTTGATTTAATGACCATTTCAGAGATACTTGCTTTTCATTGTAAACCCATGAGTACCATTATAAAATGAGCATGAAATCTTGGCATTAGTGTGTGGACATTTTCTTTTGTCTTTATAGTATGGTGATGAATGATTTGAGACCTGATAAGGTGATCTATGTGTATATTTGGTATCGTATTTCGCTCATTTTGCTAGAGACTAGCAAAACGCTAGTTGGGGGGTGTGATTCGGGTTGAATATTGCGTATTTAACCCCCTAATTAGTCCTATGATGTGCTTATATAATGCTTAATTGCTCTCTAATATGTGCGTATTTTGTACAGCCTTATTTATTAGAGAAATCACCTTATTTGTGCACAAAACATGAATTAATGAAGTATTTCTGCACTTTTTATATTTTTCCTAGCACCGTCTCGATCTCACGATTCCAACGACTATTTATTTGTATTTTTCTGAGATCTATGCTAATTACTGTGAATTTTTGAATACAGAATGCCATTTAATTGAAGAAATACTTTTAAAAATACGCCGCACGAATCTTGGCGTGCCACGCGGCGCGATCCCAGCGACTCCCTCTCAATCGAACGTCGCACGATCATCTTCGGGAGGAATTATCTCAGCCGTTGGATCGCAATCCAACGGCTCACAAGCAACCAAAGAACAGCATTCGCATGCGGACGACGTGGCCAATCGGGCACCGTTGATCGCTCATCGAACGGCCTGAAGCAATCCTCAGATGCGAGGCGACGCGGCGAATGACGAGCCGTTGGATGATGATCCAACGACCGATACTCTCGCCTACGCGTATCTCAGCGGAGCGAAGCGGGGGAAGATCGCAGCCGTTCGAATCTTTGATCGGACGGTCCACGATCGATCCCGAGGCGAAAACGGAGAGCTTTAGCGGATGCGGGCGCCGAGCGGTCGAAAGGGCGGGACGCGAATCTTGGAGCACACGTGGCGCTCCGAGGTTCGATCCCGCCTGAATCGAATGGCCAGGATGTGCAGCGGCAGCGGGTGCGGGTTTTAAAGTGATATTGGGTTCGGGTTTCAACCCGTTAAGCGCCCCAAACCCGCAATGCTATTATATAAGCGTATTTCTAGGGTTTTGGGGCGGATTCTGGCGTATTTTGG